>WBMZ01012796.1:0-60563 GCA_013400975.1 Atrichornis clamosus
CGGGCACGGCCCGTGTCCGCCCGCCTTCCTGCCGCCCCCGCCGCCGCCTGGCAGCCGCCCCGCGGGGCTTTCCAGCGCCGCCGCCGCGCCCGGCACAGGCGCTGCACGGCGGGGCGAAAAGGGGAGAAACTCCCCCAAAAGAACGAGCTGCGCCAGCCCCGGCGGCCCAGAGCGCCTGCGGCCGACCCCCGTGAGCGGCGGGGGACGGGCTGCGGGTACCGGCGCTGCGCATCGCCGCCCGTGCCTTGCGCCCGCCGCCAGCCCAGCTGTTCTCATCCATTTCGGGATAAAACACAAAGGCAGCAGCGCCAGATTCTATAAGCTAAACCCCCGGGCTGCCTCGTGGGCAGCGCACGGAGGAGAAATGTCACCCCGCCGCCCGCAGAGCGACCCCGGGCTCCCGCTGTGCCCGTCCCGCACAGCGCCAATTCCCGAATTCCCGGCCCAGCCGTGCGGGTGTGAGCCTTGGGAAATGTTGAGCTCACCTTTTGCTAAGCACATTCCCCAGGGATTTCGGGAGGTGCAGCAGGCATTTAAAATAGAAGAACATGTGAGACCTTGTTCTTTCCAGAAGGCCTAAGCATGCACTTGCATAATATTCAAGAGTTATCGCTGTAATTACATTAGGTTTTACTTTTCACAATATTAAAAAAAAAAAAGTTCAGTCAGAACTTCACTCTGCAGAAACTAATACTCCTGCTTTTTAACATTTTATAGATAATATCCTACTTAAAAAATAATAACTTATTCATGAAAAGCACTGTTTCTCAGGCTGTTACCTTGCAGTTTATTATTTATCAGTGCAGAACTGCAGTTACTTGGGATCTGACTGATCCACTCGACTTGGGCTCGCAAGGACAATGTGATTTTCCAGGCTTTATTGTGGTGGCACTTATATATCTGGAACCCAGTGGGCAATTTATGGCTGCGATGTGCCAGTGCCATTAGTGGCATTCTAGGCTGGTCCTAAATGCTTCATCTGGCCCAGATGATGCATTATCGTGGTTCAGCAGATATGGGAACTTCAGCACAATCAATGTCTTGCTTCCTTGAAGAAAGAAACCTTTCAGGGTTTTTAATTCAATACCTCCTAATCTGCTGCAGGTATTGTATTTCCCCAATATAATCCTGCAAAAAAACCCAAGTTGTTCCATCTCTTAAATAAAATATGCTTAATATATAAGTGATGCCTTAAGTAAACCTCCTGACAGTGCACAGAGAGACATGAGCTCTCTTTAAAACAGTATGAAATGTGTTCGTGTTTGTTCCAGTAATGAGGGAAAGGCGGTGATGGTTAACAAGAACCAAGTGAAAAACCCCCAGCACAGTCATTTTTTAAGTCAGAGAGGCTGTGCCAAGCCAAGAGGGAAAAGATTTTCTGCTGTATATTCACATGACTCTGGGACATTGAGGGGGTTGAAGAAGCGCTGCTGCTGCCTTGCCCTTGCACCAGGACCATGTGTGGGTTAAACGTGGGAGTTCGGGGGGGGTCCTTGGTCAGTTGGATGCATGACGGGGTCTGGGCTGGGAACTGCTCCTGTCCCCGCTGTCCCCTGCGTGCAGCCGGACCTTCGGGGGGCTGCCCAGTCCCTCACTTTGCTACACAGGGGGATTCCATCCAGGATTCCATCCAGAATTCCATCCAGAACTATTTAATAACTGATCCAGTAAGGAAATAGAGCTGCCGGAGCTGAGTTTATTTTGATTCTTCTCCCTAGTACTGTAGCAATTAAAACTTCATGGAAGAAAGCAGAGGTTAAATAAGGTATATATGTAACATGAGAAAGTAAGATTAGTGCAATGCAGGGCTTCTTACTTTAAAAGAAAATTTTGAAGTGCATCAGCAAGTGGTTACTGCAAGTCCCAGTGACTTTCCCAAGAACCAGAGACTTTCCCAAACGTGTTTTCGTTCCATTGTACCAGTTCTTCTACTCGATGGCCACATTTTACAATACGTGTGTTTTCTGGGAGCAAAGCTGTCCGCCCCTGCAGGGGTACAGCCAGGCAGAAGTGGCAGGGCTGTGCTCACACTCCCCCGACCTTCACTCTGCAGCCCCCGGTGCCTTCCAGCCCCCAGCAGGACTCACAGTGAGCAGTCCTCCACTGCCAGCACAAACCAGCCTGGGCATGGACAAAGGATACGGAACTCCTGCTCTGGAGCTGTTGGCAGCTGGAGAAAACGAACCCTTAAAATCTACTGATTGCCCAAAAAGCGGATCAGCTGTGCATCTTCGTAATGAGCAGGAAGCTTTTTCCGTAGTGCAAGAGATGGCAAATCCAGATCCCAGCAGGGCTGGTGCAGAAAGGTGATGGTAACGTGGGGAAACCTGGAAAAGTCTCTAGCATCCCATGCCAGGAATCTCCCTTCCCATCAAAACACGTGGAAAAGAAATTGGTAGTACAGGAGTGGAGAAGGTCAGAGAAGGTCTGTGAAATATTTGAGCATTTTGTATTTCAGTCGCTTGTCTGCAGCTTGTATGCAAAGTGCCAGCCTGATGCAAATCAACACTGCTGAGTCATGGCCAGAGTGGGGGAAAAAAGGTAATTTAAAGTGTGACCCAAAAACCAATGCAAAGGAAAGAAAAAAAATGATCCTGAAGCTTCTGAGTTTGGAATTTGAACCACTCCTTCGTGACAGGCACCGTGTACAATTAGAGGACAGTATATCAAGATCAGAAATGCTTAAAACAATTTAAATAAAACATTAAAAAAGCCAAAATTATTGTAAATATCAGGTAAGGAACAGCAACAACATTTTTCATCTCAGCATCTTTCAAGTGCTTAAATAAAAGCACCCTCATCTTTTTAAAATCAAAGGTACAGCAGAGTAGATGGGTAACACTGAATAGTAGCAAAACCAGCTATCAGCTCTGGGGGTATTTTTATATAAAATAAGAATGTATCAATGAAAAGGACATGGTTATCTAGGTCATTCTGGGTTAATTTCTCTAAATATTTTGGGGTCCATTCTGCAGAGGTTCTGGTTTAAGACTGTAAAACGAGGCATAGACTGCAGGGTTTATCTTAACCCTGTTTTTCTCAGTGCTGAGGATGCGGGGCGGTGCTGGAGGGTGTTTGTGGAGACACTGGGGAGAAAAGCTGCTTTGCTACTCCAGAAAAACAACTTCAGCATTCCGTGCCATTCCCCCTGCCCGTCTCTCTGGGAGTGGCTGCTTCCAAAGAGGAAGGCTGGGGCTGGCTGAGCCCAGGGTTTGGTGCAGGGGACGGATTTGGGGTGAGGGTTATCACTGTCCTGTGTCCCGCTGGTGCTCTCAGGAGGGGGGCAAAGTCCTCCTCACTCTGGCGTCACTCGGGCATTTATCTTCAAAGGCCCCGTCGTTAGGGAGCTGTAACGGGGCAGAGGGAGAGGTGGGAACGGGGACTTTGGGCTGAACTGTGGCTGCACCGGCAGCACTGCAACGCACAGCTGAAGGTCAGCATTGAACTTGGGGTGTTCAGGGAGGCTTTGCAGCTCCCCTGAACTTGGGTGAGGCTCTTGGTCCACGGCACGGATCTTTGCTTGATTTCCCATCGCAGTGGTTCTGGTGGCTGGGCTTTAGAAATCTGTTTGAAGACAATCTTTATCCGGGTTGTTTCTTACCAATCACATCCTTCCACTCAAGCACTTTCCTACCTTCCCCTCTTAAAGTTGGTGAGGCCACCTGAGGAGAAGCATCCCTGGCCGGAGTTTGGGCAAGAGCTCTGACTCTGAGAGGGCGTTTCGAGAAAAACCCCTGAGCATTCAAATGAGGGACAAGAGCAACAGCTGTAGTGGAGTTTATATTCCACTGATCATGGGACTTTGGGTCGTTTCCTATCTGTTTTTCAGTAACATGTCTGGTGGTTATAAAATGAGCAGTATTTATCTGACCCGGGAGGCAGAGACATTACCTCATTGTCACGGGGTCAGTGGCAATTAGACTGCAAAGCCCAGCCGAGCAGTGCCTCTGGGTACAATAGTCTGTGGCAGGCTTAACCTTTACGGTCACCGCTGCTGCGGGGGACAGCCCTGCAGCACGGCACAGCCTGGCCACAGCCAGGGCAGAAACGGCCCTTCCCTCCCCCAGCCTCTCCCAGGCGGCTCACACACGCTTATCCATGTATTTCTGAAAAGACTGCAATATATTAATTTAGGCAGGATTGATGGCTTAATGGTTTATACCAATGCAGTCTCGATTTTGAGTTAAAAATTAAGTTTGTCCCCGAAAAGGTGTAGTAAGGACTGAGTGTAATGCAAGTGCAATAATTTATAGACATCAGTCATCCTGCAGTGACTGTGAACACGGTGTGCAAAGGTGAGCAGCCAGGTCAGCAGCTGTGCACAGCCTCACCCCTTTAACCTGCACCTGGAGGAGGTGACCCCGGCACCGGGAGCAGTGAAGGGACCCACTGCTGCCCACCAGCAGCTGAGCCTGTGCTCGAGGGCATTTAGAACTGAAACCAGGTGCTTTTCCCTTCTGGAGGTGGCAGCCGTGTATTTCTGGTCTGTTAACACCCTGGTACTCGTCACACACAGCTCCTCTTCGGGGGTGACACGCTTGAGTCACCCAACCCTGAACGTAAGGGCCGTTCACTTTCAGAGAGCACATTGAGTCGTCACCCCACAGGAGCCACCAGCTGAGGGATGCTGGCCACAGCTGCCCCGTGTTGCTCATCAGGGCCTGCAGGGATTTGTCAGGGTGGGCAGGATGCTGCGGGCACGCAGGAGCTGCGCCTCAGCCTGGCTGCCTGCCACCAGGGCTTTCCTCCTCCCTGGAGTCTCCCGGCCCTCTGATTCACGCTGTCTGCCCGGCCTGCTCTTGCACGAGTTCATGCACCACCTCTGGGGTTTTGGTTCTGGAAAATTGAATGTTCTGCCTATTTATTTTTCCACTGCATAAAATGTGGGGTTTGGCATAGGCTGAGATAACCCCGCTCTCCCAGAGAGAGAAGCTGGGAAAGAGGGGAGAGGGTAGCACTGTAGGTATTGTACAGGCATGTAACCTTCCCTTTTGCTTTACAATTCCAATTGTTCACAATTAGGGCGAGGATGTGGGTAAGGAGCAAGATTTTCCCCTATTGCCATGCCAGACTGAGTACTCGACCCACAGAAAGACCAGGAACTAGCCTTACAAAAGGTTAGAAAAACAAAAATCTGAGAGTTTCAGTTCTTACCTTGTAGGCACTGACTCAGGCCCTGAGTTTGGGGTCTCAGTTCTTAGGCAGGCGATGGGGAGGGAAGTGTGGTTGTGTATGGGAGGCAGGAGAGCCTCTGGCACAGGGATGGAGCCTGTGGTCAGCATGGAACACGCTTCCAGCTGCTTTTCTCCATGCTGGAATCACAGGGGCGAGGTAGGAAGCAAACCGGGGCACACACTGGACAGCAGCGTGGAAGCCACACAGCATTCCCAAAATGGGAACCAGGAGCAATGCCCTCTCATGCCCAGGGAAGATTTTAATCTAGTTCTTCCAGATAAAAGCTCTAACTAGTAAGATATCCCTGAGACAGGAGCTGCTTCATTCCTCCTTGGATACTTCTCCAGACCCTGAACACCGGCTGCTCCCCAGGTGAGGGGGTCTGGCAGCACAGCCCTGCCGCCCCTGCCTGCTGCAGCCAACAGCCAAGCATTTTTATTCAGTTTTCCCTAAACCGGCAGCCACACACAGGTCTGCTCCCTGGAGGGCCAGCTTTGCTGCCTTCAGTCCAATAAATGCTACCAGATGCAAAGCAGAGCAGTTTCAGGAGAAGGTGGTGGCATCCTCCTGCTCCGGCTGTGGAGATGGTTAAGTGAGGTTTCATGGAATCATGGAATCATGGAATCACAGAACCACTTGGGTTGGAAAAACCCTCTAAGGTTATGGAGTGCAACCATTCCCCAGCACTGCCAAAGCCACCACTGACCCCTGTCCCAAGTGCCACATCCTCATGACTTTTAAATCTCTCCAGGGATGGGGAATCCATCACTGCCCTGGGCAGCTGTGCCAGCGTTGAGGAGCAGTTACTGGTTTGCAGAGCATTCCCTTAAGAAATGGATTGCTCTGTTTGGGGTGGTACAAGCCAGACCCCCTCCCTCAGGGCTGTCCATTCATCCCAGACATCCTTTGCACCACTGCCACTGGCTTTGTGCAGAAAATCTTCACAGGGCCATGGAGAAACTTAGGAGCAGCTGTGATGGCACTGACATCAAAGGGCTGTGAGGAACCTGCCTTTCCATCTCTTCCCAACATTTACACTGAGCAGGTTTTGGAGGCCACCATTTCCTTCTGTTCCTCCCACTTCCTAATTTTAGGGAAAAAACGAGAGCAAGCTCTGGTTGCCAACCACAAACACACACCTTTGGGAGAGAGGCTCCTGACGCAGCAGAGCAGGATGTCTGGGAGCACATTCAGGATGAGCCCATCAGCAGCATTTCCCTGTGGATGACTCACCCTGCCCGGCCAGCCCTGCCTGTTTGAGGTTTTCCATAGCCCTAGTCCTGGTTTCTTCCAGACTTGGAGCAGCTGTAGGTTCAGGGGTGTTTTCAGGGTGAGTCTGGATTGCCAAGGATCTGCATTTTGGGTTTAAATAGCTTAATTGTTTAATGAGCTGTAGATCTAAATGGACATAATCCAGGTTGCCCTCTGCAGAAGTCTCCTGGTCATCGAGGTGACCTTTTGTGCTGGAATGAGATTCAGTAGCAGCAAAAATTCAAATGAAAAGGCAGTAAGTACATTTAAAGGCAGTCAGTCATGGGGACACATTGCAAAGGTCTACACCAAATGTACCGTCACATGGAGATGTTCTTCTTGAAGAGATGGAGCAGTTTTCCCACCGGTTTGGGGTTGGACACTGGGAGATCCTGCGCGATTTGGGTCCTGCAGGTAGTTGTGCTACTGCACAACCTCAGGTTGCACCAGGGGAGGTTTAGATTAGGTATTAGGGAAATTTTTTTTCCCAGAAAGGGTTAAAGCATTAGGACAGGCTGCCCAAGGAAGTGGAGGAGTCACCATCCCTGTAAGTTCCAAAAAACCTGTGGATGTGGCACTTTGAGGACATGTTTTAGTGGTGACCATGGTGGTGGTGCTGGGTTGACAGCTGACTTGATGATCTTAAAGGTCTTTTTCAGCCATAAAAATTCTATGATTCTACTTGATTATAGTGATTCTTTGGTTTATGAATAATGAATCACCCTGAGATTAAATTGATGTGAAAACTGTGGTGTGTAAATAGAGGCAAACTGCAGTTCTTAACTACTTCTGGGGGTGCTACCACCGAGGGGATAGAATTTTCTTCCTGGAATTGAATTGTACACGATGTTTGCACCCATCATTCATAAGGAAAAGTTTCTTACAGACGTAACAGATTGTGTTTCCATCTCTGTGGCGTAAAAACACTGTTATGGACACGAGTGAAATGGAAATCATAACACAGCATCTCCACTATTTTAAGAGTCATACTGGAACACATGGAACAGAGATGGAATTCCACTCTTCACTGCCTTCAGATTTGGTGTTCTGTGTATTTACTTAGCGCCAGAAAAGGAAAGTGAAAACAAACCCGTTGCCTCAATAAAGCCCAGGAACAGGCTTTGCTCCTGCCCATTCCCGGGGGACCAGGCACCATTTCCAGGCAGTGGAAGGGCTCTGGGCAAGTGAGAGCTGCAAAGTCATTCCTGAGATGAGACAAGAGAGAGAAAGCGGAACAAAAGGGCTGAGTGTCAGGGCGAGAAGAGGCAGCTGAGGAGCTCTAATGGGAGAGAAAGCCGTGAGACAGGTCTGAGGGATGGATGGTAGTGCTTCTGGAGGGAAGGGCTGCCTGGAAACGGGTCTGGCTGTTCCTGCTCCGTGGGGCTCCTGGGAAAGCACCTGCCTTGAGTCAGTTCATCCAGCCTGTTTTCACACACACCGTAAATGCATCCCGGGATTGTGACTTCAGCTCAGCACAGGGTGCTTTTCCCATCTCCCAGTTACTGTTGGCATTTCAGGCCTTCTTCCTGTGCTGCACTGGCTCAAACTGCTCCTGTTTCTCCCGTGGAGACCTGAGCACAGGGAGAAGATCTGAGCATTTCCCCACCAGCAGTTAAGCTCTAAATCAGTCAGATTTTCTGGGGTTTCTTTGTCGTCTATTTTTCTGCAAACTTCTACGTGCAGTTCCAGCTTCGTCTCCTGAGTTACTCTGATCCAGTCCAGAGTTATTCAATTTTTTTCCCCTCCAGCCCTTACATCATTTCAGTTCCAAGTGTCCTCCTCACACACGTAACTGCAGCAGAGAAGCACTGCAAGGACTGCACGAGCAGCCAGAACTGGGCAGGCTGCTCTGACCCAAGTGGCCGGCGTGGCATCTCCCGTGCGCACGTCACAATTTTGGGGTGACTAAGCACACTGCCAGTGGTGTTCAGTGGCATCTCTAGAGCACTGCTCTATATTTGTCTTTCCTTCCTCTGCTTGTCTCGGTTTAAAAGAAAAAAAAAGTGGGTTCAAGCACTCTGTGCTGACAAGACTTGGCCATCCTGGATGGCAGGAGGGGTACGAGGCTCAGCGCAGCGAGTACTGGAAAGATATTTGTCACTGCAGATTTTGCTTGTCATATGCAGAGATGACATGCAGATCTCCCTCTGACAGATTGATAGTCATTCCGAGATGCATCCACCCACAAAAACCACAGACATGCTGCTTGACTCAAATCTTGACTTTAACCACAACTTTGTGATGCAAAACTGGTGGAGTTTTTGGTACTTTTTGTTAAAAATGAAATCTTTATAGGGGTTTTCCAGCATCCTTGCTAGTTACTAAAAACAAACCAACATCAGCCTACTGGATGGGACAACTCAGTTTACTTGTGGGTGGTTTTGACATTCAGCTCATTAACATGTTTAGTCTGAAAGAAGGTTGGAAAGGTAGTAAATAAAAAATTGGACAGAGAAGTACAGCCTCTCTCCAGAAGTTACTCCTTCTGTTGCAGTTACAATGCCAGTTTCACTGAGATGGAATATTTGTCCTGATTTTACTCCAAATATCAACAGCTCGTCCTGAGGAAGTTCAGAACCTGGCACCACAGGTCAGAGTGTTTGTAGAAGTAAATGCACCGTGCTGAGTGTAAAGGTTACCTGGTTGGGGCCAGGAAACCACAGCTCGGGACGGAACTTCCAGCGCAGCGTGTGGGAACCTGGGCACGTTGGCCCACGGCCAGGGAGTCTCCCATGAAAACAGGGAGCCACCCCAATCCATCAGCAGGAGCTTACAGCCCCTTTGTGTCCCTTTGTGGTGGGGCGGGCACTGGACGTGGAACTTGTCTTTGGCTGTTCTGGCACGCGGTGGCTTCACACGCGTCCCCTGAGACCTCGCTCCGGGATGACCCCGATGGAGCAGGGATGTTGGACCAGGTGATCCCTTCCTCCCTGACCCGTTCTGGGATCGTGTGTCTGCCTGGAAAACCAGCCAGTGGGGCTGCAGAGCACGGAGAACACACACGGCAACGTCTTCAGCTGCTCATGTTGGAGACGTTCAAGGGAAAGTATTCCAAATAAGTTCCTCTTGTTCGGAAATACAATGGGCAATTTAAAAGCCCCTATTAAGCGTGTGTGTAGGAGCACTTCCCATCCGGGGAGACGAGTGCCATTGTTCTATGGAGCTGTATTGTGACTGCCCCGATATCAATCAAGCCCCCATTATGTAACGAGGTCTCCCTCACACGCGCCCCATCGCGGGGCCCCGCCGCGAGCGCCGAGCCTGCAATCCCGGCTCCTTTGTCCTGCCCTCCGCCAATTTGCTGCAAAATTGAGGATGAGGCTTGAATTTGCCATTGTGGCGGTGGCGGGGCCGCTGCTGTGCTTGCAGAGCAGTTATTTGCATTGCCTTGATTAGCATGTCACCTGCTTCATTAGCAGAGAAAAGGCTCCTCCACACACTCAGCCATTCATGCAAATTGGAGAATGCACGGAGATCCTTCCCCTCTAGGACTTTCCATTATTAGCAGAATTGGTAGATTCGGTTTGTTCCTTCCTCTTCAGAAGGTCACTTTGATTTCCACCTCCAAATGGAAGTTCTTATTTAAAAGACAAAGTAATGGTGCTCCCAAACTTTAACATACAGCAGCCCTGCTTAATGAAACCTGATGCCAAAGGAAAACCCAGGTGTGGGCAAGGCAGGTGGAACCTCCCCAGTTTCAATCTAATCCTTACACCAACTGCTGTCTGTCACCAAATCATTAATTGTCCTGGATGTCAGGGATGTGTTTTTAGAGCTAAAAAGCTCCCTCCTGTGCAGGACCTAAACTTACATTACAGATGCCTGTCTCAGGTTTTGGAGGGGCCTTTTTCACTTCAGAGTCCAACAATTGGGAACAAAGCTTTTTGTGATGTCAGGAGACACCCAGCTTTTGTGGAAAAGAATAGCCCATATGGGGGGAATCAGACAGATCCCTCACACAGCTCTTTGAGTTCAGGAAGTTGCCAAGAGGCACCAGATCTCAGTCCAGAATGGGAAAGTCCTGACACAGACTTGACCTCGGAAGCTGCAGGGACAGAACCACCACCAGCCCCAGTGGGGTTTTGGCCATTCCTCACCTCTGCTGCCATGACAGGCAGAGTTCAGCCATAAAGAAAAATCACAAAAAGCCCTGAGAACCAAAGAGTGCAAGAAGAAAAAAGGAAAAATGTGATGGCCATGCATGAAATGTCAGTGCAGAACTGAATCTGCAGAAGTGAACGACCTGTTGGCGGGCTGAGGGGAGGAAGACACGGTCACCTTCCTCTGCTGACCAGCTGACACAGCCTCTGCTCGGCCTGGGGACACAGCGGGACCACGTGAGCCACCTGTGCCACCCCCAGAACAACCACCTGCCCTGCTCAAATGCATCCCCACTGCCAGGGTGGTGGCTGTGCTGCACTTCACTCACTGCAGCTGCCCCAGGGGGAGAGAACCTCCCTTTTTGCATCTCCCCACACCTCCTGGGAAGGCACAACCACAGTGAGAACCCCGGGTTCTACCCCGCTGGTTTTCACACGGGTCACAGAGCAGACCAGGGCTGTGGCAGTGCTGAGGCACCCGCTGGTTCTGCCTTTTTAAGGTAAAGATGAAGCAATTTTGCTCATTCCTCTGGATGCCCTCTCAGGCTGTGCTCAGCCACCTCCCTCTCACCTGACTGGCAGAGGCTCCGGGACGCCTGACAAATGTGTGTGTGTCTGCTTTTCCCTGGATGGCAGGAAGGGAAGGAGTGAGTCAGGTACGTGTCTCTGCTGCTCAGGGAAGATGAAATCCTGCTCCTCCATTGCACAACCGCGGTGGCAGCCGCATCGTCACGCTCCCTCTGCACACACCTTGCTGCAGAGGGGAAGACAGATTTACCGGGAGATATATATGGAAATGCATGTGATTAAGGAGTCACAATCTCACCAGATAAATCTCTGCCTCCCAGACTGCTGGTCAGGCTGCCCTCCTTCCCTGCCTCCCCCCGGGTGCCCTCATGCCGAGCTCTGCTGGTGACCTGTGCCAGGGACACGCACCCACCTCAGACACTTGTGTGCACTTACCAGATTAAAGATGATTAATTGTGCCAGGTAGTTCCTGCTACATCTTAATCAAATACACATAATCAGCAACGCTCCTGTGCACACGATACCTGGAGCTGGAGGGTTTTTTAACTCTCACACGCTCCACACCACAAGCCTAAATTATCAGTGGGAAGAGTGTGAAGTATCCCAAACTGGAGTGACCGCAGGTGAGGTTCCCTGGGTGCTCTGCTGGAGGAGGGACTTGCTCTGGTTTTACAAAAATCAACCTCCGCCCCTGTGGGCCCTGGGAAAAGCCCCATCCTTACCTGCCAGGCCCCTGTGACGCCGCATCTCGGGACATGTGGGTGTGACAGAGCTGCCACACACCCCTTGGAGGGGACACAAACCACCAGCAGCCTCTGACCGTAGAGTATTTTGCATCGTTTATTTAAATACCTATATTTATGCATTTACAAATTTTCATAGCTCTGTCTGTAGCTTTTTTTCTTTTTTTTTGTTTTGTAGACAGTATTGCAGAGAAGTCAGCTTCTGTAAAATGAGGTCCATGTATAAAACTATGCAGCGGATTGGAGAGAAAAAAAAACCCAAACAACAACCTGACAAGTTTCCTTTCACACTCTGGAGAATCAGAAACCAAAGAAAGTGACCGAATGAAAGGGGAGAGGGAGAGGAAGGGGTGGGACAGAGCAGCCTCAAACCAGTGGCTCTCACACAAGCATTACACACATCAGTGCTCAGCTACAGGACACGTTTCAGTCGGTGCAGGGCCTGTGTGCTAAAGCTTTAGCAGGCACGTAGGTCTCTAATGAAAAAATAGAAGGAAAGGATCCTACACACTGAGAATGCAAAGCCTGGACAGCCTCGGCATGGGCTGTGGGAGACTGCACCGACCCGCCAGCAGTGCATCCTCATTCCAAACTTCATTTTGCATAAAAAGTTCCCTTTAAGAAATCTCAGCATTTAAAAAACCCGGTGTCTGAGCTCTTCCAGCCTCAGTACTCTAAAGAAGTCTCTTGAAAAATACCTCCTGCTTTCCTCATTCGGAAGCTTCAAAATAATATTCTGCTTCAATCGATACCAATTGAACAGCTCACGGAGTCCCAGTGTTATCTCTGGGAGGAAGAGGCAACAAATATGGCATTGCAAGATATTTACACACATGGTACAAAAATGTCCAAGGGTATGAAAAAATCACCAGTTACACAATTTTGCAGCAGCCTCATTTACACCTGTAATTTTATACCATTTATTACATTGTACTAACACACCAGATCCAAAGATGTGCACTCCCTTTAGGACATTCAGGAGTTTCAAATATATTGTGATTGCATAATTCATATTGCACAATTGTATAAAAACATAAATACTAGCTATTCTATTTTTTTCTTTAAATACAAAATACATGTCACATAGTCAAATAATCTTTTCAAGTGCAATTCAGGTGCTCTCTTTAGTCCTTCCAAGAAAAAGGCAATTTTGATAGTTTTGGCACAAAGTTTAACCTCCGTCCTGTGCCAGCAGTTCTAATTACAATCCATACGCCCCCAACCTGATAGAGTAGCAGTCATATACATATAGTATAAAACCAGGGTATTTACAGGATGCACAGGGAGCAGCCTCGGGGCTGGGGGATGGTTTGGGATGTCCCAGGAGGGGCTTAGGCCGGTGGCTGCTGCAGGTTCACATTCATGGGCGGGGGGTGTCCAAGGAGACCGATGCGCTGCTTCTGCTTCCTCTGCTCCGTCATCTGGAAAATTAACGAGTTTGCTCATTAGGCCCCGGCGCTTCCTGTGCGTCAGCTGGCCCAGGGGCCTGCGCTGCCTGCCGGGGCCGGCGCTCACCCTGACCCCGCGGTCTGCAGACGGTGCCCAGCCGGGCGCTCGCGGGGCAGGGGGTGACTCCGGCCCAGCCTGCCCTCCTCGGGATGGCCGCGAGCCCGGCTGCCTGCCCGGACACTGCTCTGCGAGGAGGGAGCTCGGGACAGCTCCCGGGCAGCGGGAATTGGTGCGGGGAGCAGCCTGCAGAAACCTCCCCGTTAGGAATTCTTTGTAACCCGTCCAGAGGCCGAGGCAGACGAGACACGGAGAGGGCGGAAAAAGGGGCGAGCCCTCCAGTCAGGCTGGGAATACCCTTGCCTTTGCTGGAAAAGACTGAGCACTCCTGCTCTCATCCGGAGCGAGCCAACATCCCTCCCCATCTGCCAAGGCAGGACTTAACCACCTCACTGCCAGACATCCCGATCTTCGGCATTCCCCATCTGCTCCCAGCAAACAAAATAGTGTTTCCCTGATCAGTGCAACCCTGAACGGAAAATGGATCGTTTGTTGTTACTGATACTGAGAAATGGCCACAATCCAATGGCTCCACTCTGGTTCTTTAAGGCTCTGAGAGGTTCCTGACAACTTACATAAGCCGACAGGCCGTGTAAGGAATGACTCCGGCGTGGGCAGGGTCTCCGGAGCCAACAGCTGGATCCCACGGCTCCCGCTGCGTCTCGGCTGCGGAGGAGCCGACACGTGGGATGGCTCACAGGAACTGTGTGAGGGAATGCCAGGACAGCGCCTCATCCCAGGACCGCCGAGGGCACGCGGGATCCCCCAGGAGCCCCCACACCCCCAGGGCCCAACACACCATGGCTCGTGATCCACGCTTCCATCCCACTCCTGCCGCTCCTTCCCTCTACATCCACTGTTTAACTTCTCCACTTTTGGTACTTAATGACAAATGTCAGCCAACGTAACTGCTTGTGGCAACAACCCCAGGAGAAGAGAGGTGGTGTGCACATGTTCAGTTCATTTGTAACACACTTGGAATCATGGAATTGTTAAGACTGGAAAAGACCTCTAAGATCAAGGCCAACAATCAACCCAGCAGCAGCACCATGGTCACCACTAAACCACTTGAGTGTATCCGTTTAAAACCTCCAGTGTCAGCACTGATGGGCCGTTTCCCAACTGGTGCAGGGTATCCTGGCGTGCTGGGCTGGCTGGCCAGTGACTGACCTCGGGTCTGGAGGTCACTGTGGGGAACGGGATTGGTCCACACAGGCAGCTCTGGACAACCTCCACAAGGCTCCTCTGTGTCCCACGGCCCGGACATCCTGCGCACCCCACGGCTCTCAGTGTGTGTCCAGGGACACTCCTTTAACCGCCAGGAATACCACAATTCCTCTTGGAACCAAAATCAGCCTTGACCTCAGCCCAGCACCTTGCTCACTGCCCGGCCCAAGGGGAGGCAGAGCTGTTTTCCCTTTCCAGAGGGATGACTGCAGCCTCCCAAGGCCAGGCCACACCTCCCGCTCCTCTGCACCAGCTCTTGGAGTTCTCTCCACAAAGGCTTCTAAAGATTCACAGGGAATGGGAGCAGGAGGAGAGGGGTCTTCCAAGTGCTCTCTGAACACCCAACCCTCTCCCTGCTGAACCTGCCGGGACCTTTAACTTTGAGATAACCCACAAGTGGAAATGCAGAGAGGCCACGAGGACTTGATTTAAAAATGCCCCTTTACGTTAATTATCTTCACTGAGCAAATCAAGTCACAATTTCACATTGCCAATAAATTGATTCAGAGGACATACGGAATAAAAATGGAAAGAAAAAGGGATAATGAAAAGGAGATATTTTTCATGCTGTGCAGAAAAGGGTTGGTGCACCCTGGTGCAGGTGTTCATAGAGGATGTGGCTTTAAAAAAAGGGAAGAATAAAGCAACCAACCATAAATAAGAGGGAGAAATGCAATTTTAGTGTTGATGCAGAACATTATTAATCCTACACGACGCTTAATGCTTGTGTGGAGGGCTGTGGGAGGGAGCAACTTATTGCCATCACATTTACCTGGAGAGTGAATCTCCTGCAAAAGCTTTTCAGAGACAGCACACCTGGGCTAACAGGCAACAAAAGCCACGCTCAGCAAATCCCCAGGGAGCTGCCAGGCACTGCAATGGTGCTGACAGCATCCAGACACAGCCCCGGGGGCCCGAGGTTCAGCTGAGCCGGGCTGGGCTCCCCGGTAACGCCTGGGACTGCGCAGAGGCCTCGCTCCAAAGGCTGTGGATGAGCTGGAGTTACCTGCGGGAACGGGGCACCCGCAGGGGCAGGAGCAGGATCCCGACTGGACACCGGACATGGCACCTGCCCGCGGGGCTGCCGGCCAGCTGAGTCGCCCTGAGCCCCAGCTGGAGTCGGGGGCTGTCCCCAGCGAGGGCCGGTCCCCAGGCCCCGGGAGCGATGCCTCGCCCGCCCTGACACCGGAGGACGGCGCTGGGAAGGGTTTCTGGATGATTACATCTAATCCCCTGCTGCTGCAGACAATTATGGTGTAATCTTTTCGCACAGAATTGAAGTGATCAGGATTTTAATGGCTCTTGGTGCACTTTGGGGAAGCAGGCGGGCTGGAGCTCAGTTTCTAATAATTAGAGTCTCCAGAAACCTAACGAGCTTGAAGAGCAAATGAATGAGAGGTTTTCCCTTTATTTAATTACAAGAAAATAAATACAAATAAAAATTCCCTGAGTTAGTTCCTTCTCCTGGAGACAGTTCCTGATCAGGAGGAGGGATATACTGGCTTTGTCACCTAATTGGAGCATCCTGCATCTTCAGCAGGGCTCTCAGTAATGGTACTTAGGGGAATTCCTAAAAGCTATCACCACATTAATGAAGCTGGTTTCCTCTTATGCTTTTACAGTCAAATAGCTCTCTAAAAGCTAAACCCTTCATTCTTATTTTCACAAAGAGCGAGAAGGGGTTTTAGTGCTTGGTCAGCCAAGAGGGCTGCGAGCTTCAGAAGGAAATGTGTCGTGAGGCAGCGCTGGCTGCAGCCCCTGGAAAGGCTCCTGGTGACTGCAGACCACTTTGAGTCAGACCTTCAGCAGGGAGACACAGGACACATGTTTCAAGATAATTGTTTCCAGCAAAACAGCGAAACCACTGCCCGGCAAGAATTAAAGCCCAGACAAAAGAGCAACTGCCTCTGCCCTCCATCCTCAGACCAACAGGAGCAAGGGGCTCTGTGGCACCGTGCCTGAGAACTAATTACAGCCCAGAGCAGCGAGGCTGTCTGCTCCCAGCCCCACGTTAATCCCTTCCTCGTGCTCGGGAAAGGGCCCAGCTCCATCCGACCTGCGGAGCGTGATCGGAAGGCAGGAGCCGGATCTCAGTCAGTGCTGGCTTCCAGGGACTCCCGAAAGACGCCTGGTTTATGGAGAAACCCAGCCAGCCCCAGCAGAGGTGGAGAGCAGGGACGGGACCGGTACTGCGAGAGGCACTGACCCAGCGCCACTGGGCCGCTCCTGCCCCAGGCAGCTCCATCCACCACCCCGGGTGCAAGTCAGCAATTCATGCTACCCAGTGCCAACCCCTACATAAATTCAGCTAATTGAACTATCTGGCTCAGGTTATCAATGCACAGAGATAAGCAGCCACCACAAGCAGCTCCTGCCAGCGCAGGCAACAGCGTTTTCCCTGTTCCCTCCAGTTAGGCTGTAATCCCTATGGACAACACCAGCTAAAGCCCTGCCGCCTCTGTCTTTCACAAAGCCGTGGCTGGGAACCAGCCCCACGGTGCCCTCGAGCCCTGCCAAGGCAGAAGCCAACGAGCTCCTGCTGCAGAGAAGCTGCTGCACCAGAACCACTCCCAGGTCTGTGGAGCTCACTTGTTCCGCAGCAGCAACACACGTGCCCCGCAGGCCATCTCCGTGGGGATGTGTGTGCTGCAGGCTGAGTGTGGCAGCAGCCAAATCACATCTGCACAGCAGCACAGCCACAGCACCGAGGCACCGGCACCAGTAACCACTCGAGAGCCTCTCCAGTTTCTCGGTGGGTTTTGAGGTCCACACAGCGACACAGCCCTGTGTCAGTGTCACAGCCTCTGCCTGCCAGCACCGTGCTCAGCTCTTCGGGTTAAAACCCCAGCATCAACAGCAACAACACACACAGGCTCCCTGCACCGGCCTGGACTGATTTAAGTTAACTCAGGGGTGATTTTTTCATACAAGTTTTCTCTCTCTGAGGTGGCCACTTTGGAACACGCTGGTTGGGTCAGCACCAGGCAGGTCAGCTGGGGCACGGGGCTGTGGAGGGACATTTGGTTTGTTCACTTCTTTCATAAACACGAGTTACTTCAGGAAAGCTCTCCCCGGGGTTTGGAGGAGCTGTGGAGCTATGAAACACCAGCTGGTCCCAGGGGCTGGCAGGAGCTGCGTCCTGCCCGTCACGGTGCGTGGCTGCTCCTTACCTGATCTTTGAGCTCTGAGAGCTGGCCAGAGAGGTTGGTCACGAGCTTCATGGTGGACTCCAACTTCTCCTGCAAGTTCCTCAGCTCGTTCTGCTCTCCCTCGGAGTCGCTGCTCACCAGGGACATGGCCCGCATGCGGGGGAACCAGTCCAGGTTTCTCTCCTGAGGATCACACACCAGGGCACAGTTAGTGTTTGCCAGATGAAACCCTGCACCCCAGAGCAGAGCACAGACAGCTCTACTGCCACGGGACATTCCTTGGATACAGCAGCTCTGTACTTATCTGCACTTATCTGCATTTGCATCTCACTGGGAAGTTTGCAAAGTCTCCTGCTCCAGGCACTGAGGCGCTGCAGCTGCAACTGAGGGAATTGGGGCTGCTCAGTGCCGGCTCTTCCTCTCCAGCCACTCAGTGCCCCAGCCCTCTCACCTGCACACACACTGCAGTGTGAACACACTGACGCTGGACATTAAACCAGCCCAGACTTCACGTCTGGACAAGCGTTTCCCCGTGCTAGAAATCCGCTGCCATTTTTAAATCTTTTGTGTTTGTGGAAAATTTTCTGCTGATAAAGCTCATTTGCTTTTTTGGTCAAGCAAAGCTTGGCTGTGCTTTCTGATGAAAGAAACCAAGATCTACCTGGAAGTTCTTCCACAGTTGAAATACTTCCTTTTTCATGAAAAAGAAAAACATATTCTGACTGGCTGGTTCAGGCTAAAACATGGGACAGATACATTACACTTGACTGTAGTAAAGTTTTAGTTCAGCCATACAAGTTCTGTGATATTCCATGTTTAAGTTACAGTCAGGAATGTTACTGGACACATAATCAGTCCGAGGAGCATGTACACAGGCTCACACATGCACTCGTGTACATGCCAGAGATGTTAAAAATAAAAGCAGGAGCGGAACAGAAAGCCACAAAAGAGGAGGAGGGGTGCACACCACGTCCTGACACCTTACAGTTCAACATCAAACTGGTTTCCCATCTAGTCTGGTTCTCCTCCCACGCTGGAGATATGCTCTGCAATGGAAGCTGAGCTCGGGCTGGCTGAGGCAGGGCTGTGTGTGCTCTCACAGGTGACACAGCTGGGAAGGCTTTGAACACACCAGACAGGGTGATGGGTGACTGCATTAACGCCATGGCATGCTGTTAATCAAAGATCAATCAACACCTCTGATTAACGCCAAAGCTCACCCCACTGTGCTGGCCAGGCCCTTTGCTGGGCTCTCAGCTGATTTCTGCAGCACTGCAAACTCCTGGCTTTTTGTCATTCCCTGCCTCCATCTCCAGCCCAAACCCGCTTCCCCTCCGTGCTCCCCGCTCCTTCCCAGGAGCATCCATCCCGCTTAATCAGGGCTGTGCACCTCTACAGAGAGCTCCAGTCACATCCTCTCTGCAATTCAAATGCGACGCCAAGACTCATCAGCTTAAATTAGCTGCTTCTGATCTGCCTGGAGTTTCCTTTTGCCAGAATGAGAAGGCAGAAAGAAGGCCCTTTCCCATGCAGGCACCACAGCATTCCCACGTGACGCAGAACTGCCAGGAAGGCTGTTTGCTCCTGATCTCTGTTTACAGGGCAGATGGTTTCTGCTAATAAAAGAAAAAACCCCCAAAAAATATGTACAAAAAAAAGATGCCTTTATCAAGACAAGTGCCAAAATATTTTGGACTTTAGGAAACTCTAATCCCACAATTAAGGTTTAATAGCAGGAACAGGCAACACTTCCCTGTGTTCTTCCAGCTGTAGTAAAGCCCTCATTAGGGAGGAGGGGGCAGCTCAGCACTTGTGCTCAGGTCCAGCATCTCCCACCCAGGGAAAAGAAAACACACCAACTGCACTTCCCTGTGTTCCTCCAGGCTGGAGCTTTTCGAGGACAAGGAAAATGAGACTAAAATGCAATTTATATTTGCAGGTCTGCCTGGACCCCCAGGCCCATGTTCTCAGGTTTCCAGGCAGACACGAGAGCCCTGACGCTCCTGCCCGTCCCTTTCTTGCTCCAGAAATATTATTTTCCCTTCTTCCCAAAGACATTTCCAAGGCCATCCCCAGAGCGTTCCCAGGCCCCTTCCCTGAGAAGGATGAAAGGGATGAGGGAAGCACCAACCTTCCCTACCTGCAGTGTTTCATTAACAAACACCCCAAACACTTTCCAGTGTTACTCTGCAATTTAAGCCAATTCTGCAGCTGCAGCAGAGGCTGCAGCTTGATCATTCCAGGCCTGGAAGTATTTATCTGGACATGTCCAGCTGCCACCCAGCAAGAATCAAGGGGGTGTCCACCCAAACAGCCTGGGCAAACACCCAGGAGAAGGACCACGGGGAGAGAGGGGCGGATAAACCCCCAGGGACGCAGGTAATGCAGGCACCAGTGCTTGCTGACCCAGTGTGGTGCTGGCACTCTCCAGAGAGCACAGCAGGGCAGCTGCCAGCACAGAGGGACACAGCTCTTCCTCCTGCACACACCCTCCTCATCCTGGATTTACATCGGAAACCTCCAGCCTGTTCTTCAGCCTCTCCCAGCCCCAAAGAAAGGAGCTGGAGAGCCTGGATGTGACCAGGCTGCTGACACACGGACTCCTGTGGGCCTGAGTGCCCATCCCTGTCCCTGCTGGGAGTGTGGGGGTGTTTTCTTTTAAATAAATAAACATTTAAGCAGAGCCAGCACCAAGAGAACAGAGCAGGAATGCTGAAAGGTCAGGAGATGGTGATCCCGCTGCGCCAGCCAGGCTCCCGGCACTGCCATTCAGGGGCCAATAAAAGATTTATATCTCCATGATCCAGTTTCTGCTGAACTTCAGCTCAGCCCCGGGGTGCCTTTAGAGATATGGCCTCACATCCCTCTTGGGGGTTTGGAGGTGTTTTAGAGGCACTCAGTGAGCCCAGAGAGGGGAGGCTGCCCGTGCTCCCACCCGGAGCTGGCACTCAAATACTGATACCCTCATGCACCGTCTGCTGGTAAGCACTCAGCTCCTTCTTCCCAGGATCCTGGTGAGCACTCAGCTCCCTCTTCCTGGGATCCTGGCGTGCCCTCAGCTCCCTGTGCCCCGGGATCCTGGCGTGCACTCTCTCAACTCCCTGTTCCTGGCACTGGCACCGCTTCCTGCGCCGCAGCAGCCGGAGCCGCTGGCGGAAGCTGGCTGACCGCAAGGGCCGGGTTTCGGGGTATAGCTCTTTTCTAGGTAAAGTTGGAAAAGTCCCTCTCGTAAGGCAAGCATCAGTGAATCTCAGACACGGGGGTGACGCTGACCATCCCCGCTGGGAAGGGCGAGGAAGAGGAAGCGGTGCTGCGTGAGGCAGACACGATTCATTCTGAGAAGCGCCGGCTCCTCCCCGCTTCTGCCCAAGAGTTTGTTCTGAGAAAGGCTGAGAGGAGACCTCAGCACGAGCTGTGCCGAGAGAGGCGTCAGCTCTGCTCCTCAGGCAAGGAATGGCTTCTCACGGCAGGGGCCGGGGCGCACCTCACCCCCAGGACCCTCCGCTCCTCTCCTGGGTCTCCATTTATCCGTCTACCCCCGTGCCTAAGAGCTGTAGGGTGCTGAAGGGCTAATTCAGCACTCTCCAAAATAAATCCCCACAGCTGCCATCAGGAGGCTGCCCAGGAGCATCATTTAGACAACCACAAAATCATGGAGGTTGGAAGAGATCTCCAGGATCATCAAGTCCAACCTGTGGCCGATCCCCACCTTGTCAACAAGCTCAGAGCACTGATGCCACATCCAGTTGTTTCTTGAACACAAGCAGGGAAAGGCAGCAGCAGCAAATTTCAGTTTCTGTCATGTGAAGTTAAAAAGGAGACCCACACAGCTAACAAAGAGCTCTGTGAAGCACTTTGAAAATTAATCTGTTTGTTTGTGGTGAGAAGGGACTCCTCTTGGGTCTTTCTTGAGCTTCCTGGAAAAATCCCCACACGAGGTTCTCTCTCTGCAGCAAAGGGCTCACCATCACTGCTTCCACACTGAGCTGCACTTCTCCCCTCTCCATAAAACCAGCACTTGACGGTGTCCCCCCTCCACTCAGAACATTTTCATCTCCTCACGTGCTGGGTGCTGTTAAACAGGGGGCTGGTGACACAAGGTTTATGGTGCAATAAGCTCCTTTTCACCGTTGCCAGAGGTTAAATATGCAAGTGGCACTTACACTGGTGCAGAGCAGGGACCCTGGAACACACACACACCATTCCCAAAGGTGGAGGATGACCCTATGGAAGCCATCCCTCCTGCACATCCCGGTGGCAGCTCAGCTGTGGGTGACTGACTGGAGCCCAGCCCAGCACCACCCACAGCCCGATGGACGGCAGGGGACGGGATCCCTGAAGGCCACGTCCTGACCCCCGAAAGGACAAGGCCAGCTCTCCACGCCAGCCTCCTTCGGGCTGTTTGGATGCCCACTGAAGTAGGGCACTCACCCCACCCCAGCCGGGCAGGACAAAACACTCCCCCGGCAGAGGCCGAGCCCCAGCTGGTGGCGGTGGCTGTGTCACCCACGGCCTCTTGCACAAGCATCCGGCCGGGAGAGCCCGCGGGGTCACGGCTCCCGTGACTCAGGGACAGCCTCGCCCCAGCCCCGGGCCACCTCCTCGGCACACACACGGCCCCACGGGGCTTTCTGGTCCCAGGCAGCGCCGGGCCCAGCGGTCTGAGTTCCCCAGTGCGTCACCCCGATGGTTTCCAGGCAGAAACCTTCCCCCTCTCCCGGCGGCGCTGGCGCTGCTCCAGCGGCGAGGACACGGCACCCACCCTGCCAGCTGTTTGGGATCCACCCAAACCCCAGCACGTTATGCAAACATCCCATTCCCCAGAACTGGCCCGAAGCCTTTCCTCCCGCTTTCATCCACCCAGGCCCTTTTCTTCCACACGCTCATCCAAAGGGAAACCTTTGCCTGGTCAGCTGGGATGTTAAACCCAGATTCCCAGCATGGATACCAGGTGTTTTATCTGGGAAAACCAAGCACTGGGCCACATGAGGTTACTGCCAGCAGCAGAAGGGTTTCCTGCAGCCCACCATGGGGCAGCCAGCTCACGTCCCTCCAGAGAATCCCAGAATGGGTTGGATTAGAAGGGACCTTAAAGCCAATCTCGTCCCACCCCTGCCATGGGGGCAGGGACACCTCCCACTATCCCAGGGTGCTCCAAACTCCATCCAACCTGGCCTTGGACACTTCCAGGGATGGGGCAGCCACAGTTTCTCTGGACAGCCTGTGCCAGGGCTGGGGAAGATGAGGCTGACCAACCATTTCTCCCCAGGGCAGCTCCTGGTTTGCACCTTAACACAGACTCCAAGGGTGGAACAAGTTCCTTTGCTATCTGCACATGAAACTCAGCCCGTGCCTGTGAGACAGTGTTTCCAGCAGCCCAGAGTCTGCTGCCAAACACTCTTGGCTCTTCCATGCTTGCCATGATTTCTTGTTTAACCCTGTAATTATATTGGCTAACTCTGGCCAGGTATCTCAAGATGCAGCTTGTTGGGAAGCTACCACCAAACGAAGCACTGTCAGCTCCAGGTCACATCCTGACCTCCTTGGTCCTCCTCCTCCTCCTCCTCCTCTCCCAGCCTGCACCAGCATCAGGTGACTGGTAGCCCCAAAACCCCAGTTTCCTCATCTGCAACTGAGTTATCTGCACAGGCTGCTCTCCCTGTGTCTGCGACTGGTTTGCTCAATATTGATATGACAAATCTTTCCTCTTTGACTTTGCCTGAAGAACAGGATTTCCAGGCATAAATGACAGATGAACATAACTCTCTAACACTTTCTCAGACTGTAATTTCTTGTACATATGTCTTTCACCAGTGCTGGAATCATTAAGCCCCTTTTGAAATGCTTTGGGTTTGAAGTATCATGGTTTGCCCCTGTCATTCCTGTAGGTGCTGCAGTCTAAAGGCAGTCCTGGCCCTCTCCAGCTGAATTGTGTTTCATGTAGAGCCTGGGACACTGTCACTCCTCAAAGCCATCAGCACTTGTGAATCCCACATTCCTGCTGGGTTTCAGAGCACAGTCACTGTCCTTGCTGGGTAACTCCTCGGGAAAGACTTCAAGTCACACTTGCACTTCTGGAAGGATGCAATTTAAAAGCCTGACACTGATGGAACCTTGTCTTTGCCTACCAGGAGGCTGTGCCTTGGCAGAAGTCACTCAAACCTGGAATCAGAAATACTTCCCATCACAGCACAGAGCTCAGGACACAGAGGAAAAAGCCCAATAATGTATTGAAATCCCCAGGTTTGTACACAGAGATTAACTGAGGCACAAAGGGAAATCTGCAGCCTTCATTTCCATTCCAAATTCCTTTAAGGATATCTGTGCCATCACTCCAATTTGTAAATGGTTCATTCTCAATGACAACACAATCCAGATTCAGGACTCAGTGCCCTCCATCTGAGTGTGGGAGCTTGGGCAACCCTGACACCTCTGCCTCGTTTTTGTAATAAAGGTTGTTAATGACACAGATCCCACCTGGATTAAAAACCTGTGGAGACTGCAGGAGCCAGTTAGGGAAGCTTTATGCTAAAAACTTTTCCAAAGCAGCCTTTATTTTTTAATAAGCACATCTGTGTGCAGAACCCCCTGACAGCCGTGGCTCGTACCCACACACTGCTCAAGGTGCAGAGCAGGGGATGCAAGAGTTGGGCATGCAAATATTTGTCTGTGCTGTGACAGCCCATGCAGCTGCCTGCAGGCAGCTTAGGAATGCACACAAACCCCGAGTGCCTGTGTGGTTTTCTCTGTATCGAGCTGCAGAGTGAGAATTTTTACATATTTTGAATGCCTGCACACAGCTGGCTGTGGCAGAGCCCTGCCAAGGCCCCGGTGACAGCTGAGCTGCCCAGGCTGCCACAGCAACTGCAGGCAAAGGCACAGAACTCCAGGAGGAATTCTCAAGACACGATGGGAAGATAAGACATTTAAATGAACTAATCTGCAGGGAGTTGCACCGAGTTCACATGAGTCATTTGGGTGTGGATGTCAATGTCTGGCCAAGGCGATAAGTGCATCCCCCCTCCCACACACATGGTGTTATTCAGACATCACCTGATCCTCCCTGGTGACTGCAGAGCCTCGCAGGAACCGGGGGCCTTTGTTCCTGGGAATCACGGGAGGCCCCGGGCTGCGGGCTCTGCAGCAGCCTCAGCATCCTTCCCAATAAACGCTCCTCCAAAGACACGGATCCGTCCCAGAGCCCCTCTCTGCAGTGCCCGTCTGCAGGGAGGGAGCCAGATGGAGCTCTCCTTCAGCCAGGAGGGCTTCGTAAACACCAGGAATTAAAGATCATCTCTGCTACCAAGAGATGTTTTCTCACATCCTGCAGCACTGTCTGTGCCATTAAATTGATGTCAGGAGGTGGCTCAGGGTCGCATTTCCAAGGGGAGCTGTTCCATGCCAAGCTGCTGACATCCATTTGCCATCTCCTGACATCCACGAGGTTCCCAGCCTGGCCAGTGCTGGGAAGGGACAGCAGGGCAGGGATGTCAGGGCGTGCACACAGGCTCAGCTTCCCCCCACACCACCCAGCAGCCCCATTTTCCCCTTTGCATCTCTCCAGCGATTCCCAGCAAGCATTCCTAAGACATCCCAAGTCTCACATCACCTCTCTCAGCAGGCACGCGCTCCCCTCGCTGAGGAAAGGGAATTTTCGGGGCGGTGAATTCCAGCCTCCCAGCAGCAGCCTGGATGTGCAGCTGCAAGCCCAGGGCAGCCCAGCCCCTGCACACCACAAAGCCCAAGCAGTCCAGATCCCAGAGCCACCTCCAGCCCCACACTGGTACCAGTGCAGAGCCACAGCAGCACTGTCAGTACAGCACGTTAGATTTGTACTTCATAGCATCACAGAACCCCAGAATGGTTTGGGTGGGAAGGGACCTTGAAGCTCATTTCATTCCAATCCCTGCCATGGACACCTTCCACAGGTCGCTCAGGTCAGGTCACTGCTTTTTTTTTTTAATTTTGATTTTTTGATCAGTCTTTAGTGCTCTAAAAATGCGGCTAAACCTCCAGCTGTCTCCAAGTGTACCTGTTGACTTCTGTCCACATGCTGCATTTTAGCTTAATGAGTTCTGTCTGTGCAGAAATATAAAATTCACTAAAGAATTGTAGTTAATCATTGATTTTCAAGGCTACCATTTCTTTTAATGTGGGGTCAGGTTCCTGCAGGGTGCAAGATGAATGCTGTGGGCCAGATCCAGCTCTGCCATGCCCAGTACAGTGGGAATCCTCAACACTGCCTTTCTACACACATTATTTTTAGACAAGAAAACATCAAAATTCAAGATCACTCTTAAAGGCTCCTGAATATTCACTAACTGCATAAACGAAATTGTCCAGGATTCTTTTGATACCACAGTGCTTAAAATACCTTTAAAGCACTGTACAAGCAGCACTGGAAGCAACTCACAAACTGACAGTGGATATAATTTAAGTGTCCTAAATTCTTTATGTTTTTAACTGTTCTGTGGTGTTGAAACAACCCACAAATACTAAATGGCAGAGGCAATTTTTAAAATTATATTTTCTTTTTCTTTTTTTTTCTTTCAATTACCAAGGGGCAGAAATCCAGGAGTTTTCTCCAGATATTTTGTTGGGAGTCAAGAGCACAGGTGGAACACCTGAGGTGTGTTCTGCCATCACAGTGGGACTTGGGGCACGTGATGCTTCCTACCCCCAGCTCCTAAAAACGGGTACAAAGTGCAGCTGGTCCCACAGCACAGCCCATGGAAGACGTGTCCCATCTGTCACTATCCAAGATGTTACAGTGCCACCTTCAGTCTGAAACACGGGAAGAAAATCCCTTTAAAACCCAGCCATGCCCTAAGGAGGCTCCCCAGGAGAGTCTGGTGGCTGTGACATGGACAAGCCACGGATTCCCCTTGGAAACCAGCACCTCTGCACAGGTGAGTCCCTGCCTTGGGAGTCAGGGACATCTCTAATGCCCTCCTGTGGCCTGTCCTTCTGCAGTCACGGGACTCTGCACAGAGAGGTTCAGGTTGTGGCTGCCCCTGGATCCCTGGGAGTGTCCCAGGCCAGGCTGGACGGGGCTTGGAGCACCCCGGGGTAGGGGAAGGTGTCCCTGCCCAGGGCAGGGGTGGCACTGGAGGAGCTTTAAGGTCCTTCCAACCCAAACCATCCTGGGATTCTATGAAAACAGAAAGCTTGATGAATAAATGAACCAGGCACCACCCAAATAACCCCTAAAAACACCTTAAACAGGGGATAAAAAGCATTTCTAACTCTTACAGCAGCATTTAAAACAGGTCTGGTAGAGAAACAGATTCATCTTCTGTTACACTCAGATTTTCTAGGGCAGAGAAGGAAGTTTTAACGTGAAAGGACAATGGAAAGAAATTGATTTTCAGAGTAAGCTTTGCCAAATGGCTCCTAAGGAATACATGGACTGCAGAGAACTCTGGAATCAGGGCACAGAAGCTTTGGCCCTGGGCATGATGGTGACAGAGCAGGGAGGTGAAAACCAGATTTCCTTCCTATTCCACACCCGTGCAGTTACACCACACGTTCAACAGCCCTCGCTGAGGCCTGCTCTTAGTTCTCCATTTAAAAGTGGTTCATGAAATGCAAAAAACCACCAGCTACAGACACACTCCAAACCTCTACCTACAGCACATGGTTACATAAAATTGCATCTGCATGAGACACTTGGGCTACGCATAATTTATCCCTGTTCCCATCCACACACAGTAATTAGCCCTTGCTGACACTTAATGAATGGGAATTCTCATGAAAGTTCTCCAGTTTTTATGTTTCATGCAAACATATTCAGTGACTAATTTTTGGTTCTTATCTCATTTGAACTGTTCAACTGAAATAATAAATTGGTTGTCAGCGGAAACTTTTTTTAAACTGGTCTTAACACCAGCAAAAACACAACACAAAATTGTCTTTTAGAGGCAAAAACACAACACAAAATCATCTTTTAGAAGCAAGAAACACTTGAGAAGTGCAGTGCTTCCCCCTGAAGTCATGCGTGCTGCGGGGGGATAAAGAGAGGGAGCAATATAATCAGCCAGGCTGGAAAGCAGCAGTGATGCACTTGGTTATCTCACTGTGCTAATCCTCCATCAGGTGACTGCTCACAAGATTTCTTTAAGCCCTCATTACTGAGGCAGAAATCCAGAAGGAGGACGGACACTTTGGTGACCCCAAAACAACGTGTTTAACCTCAGGGAGGGCTCGGGGGGATTTGCAAACCCACCATGACCCCTCACCCACCCCCAGGGAGGTGCTGCTGCCCCACAGCAGCGGAGCTGGGAGGGGAGTCAGGACAGTGTTGTAAAGGAGTCACTCCTTGCCATGGTATAAATCAAACAGCTTTTGCTCCCCAGCCAGCAGACACACAAATTAGTGACTGGGATCCAATTCCAGGAGCTCTGAACCTGCAGCTTGGCAGAGATGAGGCTTTTAATTCTCTCATTAAAAGCCCTTCCAATTGAGTAGATATTAATTGTAGTTTTCTACAATAATAAGTTCAAATCATATGACAACAAATCCTGCAAGTCAGCTGGAGTTATTTATACCAGGACAGGTTATAACCTGTTTGTTGTGCTTCAGACACTTCCACCAGCTTGGAAATTCTCTCCCTAAACGTGGATTTAAGACAGAACAGGTCCTCTTCCCCTGACTAAAGCCATGGGGACTACCTGGCTGTCAGCACTCACTGTCACCTGCTCCAGCACACACACCCAATGTTCTGGAGGTTGGGAAGTCACAGACACACTTACAAAATAAACACAATACAGAGCACTGTACCAAATATTCCACTGGATTGGTCTAATCTAGGAAAAAAAACCAAAACAAGGCAAAATTCCCAACTCACCTTGATCATTTCTGCCACGTAGCTCTCTGGTCCTGTGTATTCTGTGGAGTCTTTGACTTTCACTAGCACAATGAAGCACAAATAGTGCCACATGTTGTGCTCCTCTTTAATGTGCTCTTCAAACGTCACCGTCTTGTTGTCAAACTTATCTCTCTCCAAACCTAGGAGAGGGACACAGGGATAACCCTGAGTGTCTGCTGCACTCCTGGAAGTCACAATCATTCTGGAATGGACACTGAATAACAGGGATAAACTCTGACAGATGCCCAGGAAGAGGAGAAGTAGAGGAGAAGAGGAGACAGAGGGGAAGAGAGAGGAGAGAAAGAAAAAGATGAGACAAGAATGAAGAAGAGAAAGAGGAGAAGAGAATGAAGAAGAGGAAGAGAAGAAACGGAGGAAGAAGAAAGAAGACATAACAAGTACTGCTTATATTTATTATAACTAAGAGAAAAATTTTGGTTAAAAAAAGGCAGCAACCCTGTAGCAACCAGTTTGTTGGATTTCGTAACACATCTCCTATTTTTAGGCAAACTGATAGCAAAAGCAACGTTTGCTGTGCAGCAAACTTCCAAAGGTTATCCTGTCAGGCTGTGTGTTATGCAACACAGCAGGACCATGTCAGTCATCCACACCACCACAGCACCTTCGTTCCCAACCTCCTGATGGGAAAATCTTTCACAGGCACCACCCTGTATGCTTGGAAAAAGTGACTGTTTATAAACGTCTCTCCCATTCCAACAGGAAACTATTCTTTGAGACAGAGGAGAAACAAAAGCTAAACTTTTGAGGAAAAATGGTATCCTAAGAATTCTCCACCTCTTCCTGCTGCCAAGCTCTGATGCACGTGGTACCCAGGAACATGAACTGGCTGAGGAAGGCAAGGAGGAACAGCCAGTAATTCAAGGCTTTTTTCCTGTGAGTTTGCAGCTATCCCTGATTTACAGAGCAACCCCTTCTCCCTAAGTGTGTCTCCACACTTACCACAAATAAAGCAAGTTGTTTTTAAAATTTCTTCTTTCTTCTGTTTTTCGCTCCTCAAATCAGCAAAAGTGTCAATGATGACCCCAAAAATGAGGTTCAGGACAATAATGATGACCATGAAGAAGAACAACAGATCGTAGATCACTCTAGCAGCAAAGAGAGGCTCCTGCAAGATACACATTTGCATTATCAACAGCCCAAACAGGGGCACATCTCACCCCCACCACTACACTGCCCCACACCCCCTCCCCTGGGAGTCTCCACTGCTGATGCTCTCCAAGGGTAACTCACAACTCAAAACATTAAATGAAACTAAAATGCAAAACTAAAATGCAAAATCACTGAAAGAAAAGCCAAATGAGTCAGCTGCCAGTGTGGGATCTCTACAGAGCTGCTCTTCCTGTGTCCAAGTTTTTGGACAACTTCTCTCACTTTCACAAGAGAAAAAACCTCTTCTCTCACACACTGAAATTTGTTCTCACCCCTCCCTGAAGCCCTTCCAAATTATATCCATATATTAATCTGCTGTATATCAACAGAGGATCGGTGTGGACCATAAAATCTTTTACTGGAATTTATTACCATTAATTTCATTTAACAACCATGTATATGAACACTAAGTTGGACTTCTCAGTACACATTCCATATTTATTGCAGGCCTGAATATCCAAAATATCCAACTCCCATTTTCACAATCATCCTGCCAGTCAAGTGCCAAACTTATTATTAAGAATTATATAAGTTTATAAACTGAAAGTAAAGCTAAATATTAGAAAAAGCTTTGAGATTTCAGGTAAAACAAAAAAGCACTGGCTTTGGGAGTGACAGTCTGAGCCTCAGAATCATCACAGAAATATGGAATGGGTTATGTGGGAAGGGACCTTAAAGTTCATCCCATTCCACCCCCTGCCATGGGCAGGGACACCTTCCGCTGTCCCAGGGTGCTCCCAGCCCCGTCCAACCTGGCCTTGGGCACTTCCAGGGATCCAGGGGCAGCCACAGCTTCCCTGGGCAACCTGTGCCAGGGCAGAGTTTCTTCCTAAATGATGGACACAAACTCCTTAAACAGCAGCCACAGGGGCAGTTTGGCTCTCCTGGAAAACTCCTGCTGCTTAGACTGGTCCTTGCTGTGATGACGGCTCCAAACCACGTCCATCCTTCCTTCCCCACACTCCCAGCCTGGTCCCTGTCCTCTCATCCATTCCATTTGACACGTTAACTTTCCCTAGGGATGCTCCCACAAAAACTCGTGCCAGTGGCAACTACCAGCCACCACAGCATTTTCACCTGCTCCCTCAGGTCCCTCTCTCACTGATTCGTCCTACTCTCCTTTCCTCAGCTGCTGAACTCCCAGCTCACAGGTCACTGACTCCCCCACTGCTGCTCTGTTGGGCCCTGCTCTGGACAGCCCGCGAGCTACCAAACGCCAAAGGGGCTGGGCAGAAGGCGTGTGAAGATCAGGTGTTCAGCGTGACCCCCAGGGACCGAGCTCCGTCCCCGCAAGGACGGCGCGGCCGCGGCTCCTCCCCGCCTATGGAGGCAGTGTCCCCAGCAGCACCTCCCAGCCCTCCACGTTCTCACTCCTCCACCCCCAGCCAGTGGTAATTTACCTCTTTGGAAGGTTTCCTGAGCACATCACCTACTCCACCCCCGCTCCTGAGCCCGTGACTCAGTACAGTAACAATGCACATCAGCAGCGTCTCGCACGTATGCTCCTTGTTCTCTTCCTCCATCTCCTCAGTGATCAGCTCTGGGAACACAGCAAGCAAAGACATGTTCCACAGCCAAGATTAGCTTTAAATCCTCCTCTCCATTCTCTGCTGGTTGTGCTCTCTCCCCCCTCAGACTGCCAGCCTGTGTTGCAACTCCCTGTAGGTTCCCCAAGTAATCAGAGCATGGCTGGGGTTGGAAGGGATCTCTGGAGCTCACCCAGTCCAAGCCCCTGTCCAGGCAGGGCCACTTGGAGCAGGTGACACAGGATCACATCCAGGTGGGTTTGGAATGTCTACAGAGAGGGAGACTCCACTGGGCAGCCGTTCCAGGGCTCTGCCCCCTCCATGGAAAGAAGTTCTCCCTTGTAGAAGGAGAAACCACTTTTTTAGTTTACGGACATTGCTTCTCATCCTGTTGCTGGGTACCACTGACCAGAGTCCAGTATCACCCTCTGACACCCCTTGGAGATATTGTGTGAATGGATGGGATCCCCTCTCAGTCTTCCCTGGACTAAACAGGCCCTCAACAGTCTCTCCTCATAAGAGAGATGCTCCAGATCCCTCATCATCTCTGTGGTCTCCTCTGGACGCTCTCCAGAGCCACCACGGGAGCAGATCTCCTCCCTGCCCTCCTCTCCCCACCACCAGTTTTCATTTGTGCCTGAACTGCTGCCTGTGCCTTGGTTAAATCTCTCTCCCCATCCCTGCTCGCATGCACAGCTCCGATCACCAGATGCCTGTTTATACAGAATCTGAGCTTTTTGACAGCTCAGAGGACAAAGTGTTGCCTCTTCCACTCTCCCCTGGTGCCTGACAGATTGCACAGCCTTTGGGCTGCACTCAAAATGGCAACTTCCACTCGGAGCTTTCAAATGGCTAAAATATCACTGCTTGTGGAAACAGCATTTTGCTAGAAAAGCAACACACTTTTTTTGACCTTCTCTTCGCTTGGCTGAAGGCTCCAACTTCACTGTTTCACTTGCAGAACTGCCAGAATCCATTCCCTAACCTCATACACTCTCCCTGTACCCATTAAAAGTCTCATTTCGTCACAAAAATGCTCATGAGCAGATCCCACCTTCCCACAGCCAGCCTTGGACAGGCCCAAATCCCTGTGCAATCCTGAAACAGCCAAAACCCAAGAGCAATGGCCAAAGGTGGGGCATCATGAACATCCCTGACCACACAAGACCCTGGGGCTCTGTTGATTATTTGTGATATAAAAACATCTCTGGAGTTTTCCTTCCTGCAGCCAGAGTGAGGGAGCTGAACAAAGCAGCTTTTCTTGGATCAAGGCTGAATTTCAGTTTTTCAGAGAGGAACACTGAGCAAAGCAGAGCCCTCTCCTGCTGTGAGGAGGGGGTTGTGACAATTGTTGACCTCTGATGGCCATGCAAGGGCTCCACTTCCCAGAGAAACTGGGATGTTCTGTCTGCCCCTCCAGCCGGCACCGTAAATCTCCGACAAGGAAATTACATTTTCTAAGAAATAAAACTGAAATATTTCAATACCCAGGTAATATCTCACTTTCTTGATCTCCAAACCCCCCAAACCTACCCTGTCTGCTTAATCCATTGAGTACTTCCTGCCATGGTATTAAAACAGTTTCCTTAGTTTGTGAGATAGAACAATGCTGCCAATAAACCGTATTTCACAGGACATTATCCTCTGAGATCACATTTAATAGCATAATGTTTTCAAATAATAAACTTTGGAAAGAGGCAAACTGCATCTCTTCCTTCTCCAATTGATGTAGAAAATTAAAGAGTATGACAGTGTTTTATGAAGTCTGGTTTAGTTCTAAGTTTCTCTGGTTTAGTCACTTGGAACAAATGTTATTTATGCTGTTGGCCTAAATGAATCCTATTTCAATTTAGTCTCATGATAGCTTTGTTCCCCAATTTATTGCATAGGATTTTTAAAAGAAATTACTTTAATTGAAGGTGATTAACTAGAAAAAGTGTGAAAATTCAGGGTGTGGGTTAGGAATTCCAGAGCAATACTTACGGTCTGAGGGGATGATGGAGGAGCAGTTTTCAGTGCTCCCTGCCTTGCACACATCTGAGTAGAGGAACTCTCCAGTCATGGTCTCACCTGGCTCTGTGCGATCTGAAAGCAGGAATTGGAGAACCAAAGGGGTGGTTTTAGTCCTGCAAGGGGACTTCTCAGGTATTAAGGTGACTTCTCAGGTATGAAGGTCCCCCACCCTACTCAGTGTGCAATTCCAAGGCATTTAGAGCAGCATCTTACCCTGGAGTTTGGAAAAGCATAGTACTTTCTGCTTTACATGGTTTTAAATTCAAAAGCATTTTTATTTCATACAATCCCAGGATCACTGAGGCTGGAAAAGACCTCCCAGACCACCGAGTGCCCCATCCCCACCTCGTCACCAGCCCAGAGCACCGAGTGCCACGTCCAGGCAGTCCTTGGACATCTCCAGAGATGGGGATTCCAAACACCTCCCTGGGCAGCCCCTGCCAATGCCAGACAGCCCTTTACATGAAGAAATTCTCCCTGAAAACCCTGGCACACCTTGAGCCACCTCCCTTGTGCTGCCCGTGCCCGTCGGGGGAACGAGAGCCCAAGACTGTCCCCAACACCACCCCTGGGAATGAGGCGCCGGCACCGACCTGGCAGTAGGGTTTCATTAGGGAGCTTGTCCACTTCCAGGATGAAGTCATCCTTGAAGAAGAGGTAGCCCACGATGGAGAACAGGTAGACCAGGATGAGGGCCAGCACGGCGGTGAGGATGATGGAGCGCCCGTTGCGGGTGACGCTCTTGATGACGTTGAGCAGGGTCTCCTCCCGGTACACCAGGTCAAAGAGCTGGGGACAGCCAGCAACAGCAAGTGAAGCACCAGCACCACTGCTGGCATCGTGTCCTGTGCCACGCACTTTGAAACAGGAGGCACTGGGGCAGCTGTGCCCTCCTCTGCAGCAGCTTGGGCAGCAGCCCGTGCCCGCTGCGGGCAGGTGTTCCTGCTGCAGTGCTAGACACACACCACGCTGCCAACACAGACTGCTATCTGCTTTTTTATAGTCTTATCTACCCCCTCACAGCCTCAAAACAGCTCATTTCAAATTGCAATCAGCTATTTTCTTTAAGTCTTCATTTATTTATTTATTATTGATATAATTAAAGAAGCAATACTTTTTCCCAAATTCTGTGTTTAGGTTTCTTTACTGATGTTTCCTTCGTTTTTCACTACTCTGGGTCTGGGACAAGTCACAGGCAGGTTGTGGCTATGCTGGAGGATGACAGGACAGGTATTTGTTAAATTGGGCCTCTGTGAACACAGAAAACAACCAGCTCAGGTACCAGAGGACATGGCAAACATCAAAAAAAGGGACAAAAATAGCACGTTCTGAATGGGATTTCAGGTTTGCTTCAACAGTGACACATTTTCTCCACCAACACCAGATCTCCTCCTGCAGTGCTATTCTTAGAAGCATTGTGCTGTGCAAGGTGAATCCCACCCCAAACAGACGGAACGTGTGTGCCAGGACCTGCGTCCATCATGTGAGGGCTGGAGCCTGGATACAGCCATGGAGACACTCCCAAGTTATCCAGCTGCTCAGAAAGCATGGATGTTGTATTATAGTTACTGATAATAACACAGCAAAGTATCTTCAAGGCCAAGCACCTCCTCCTCATAGCATGGTAACCCCAAGAGTGCCTGCTGTCCCACTAACATTTCTGTGGCTACATTTTTCCATGATCTTTTTTCCTCATGTATATGACCTTAAAAAGGCTTAAACCTCCAGCAGGTATTGATATTACTTTGAGTCGTGGCATTTTGGATTGAAACCTGCGCCTGAGCAGCCTGAGAAGAGCTCTAACATAGAGAGAAATGCTAAATGCCTTCAGTGCAACTGCACCACATTTACTGCACTGAGCTGTTTTAAATAAATCCAACCTTTAACACCTCTTGTTAAAATACTTGGGAAGAACAAAAAGGTCTTGGCTTGTCTGTACAAATCATAGAATCGTGAAATGGTCTGGGTTGGGAGTGACCTCCAAGATCATCCCATTCCACCCCCTGCCCTCCCTCCCTCACAGGGAACCATTTTTTCCCCATATCTCATCTAAATCTCTCCTCTTTTGGTTTAAAACCATCCCCCTTGTTCTGTCACCATCTGCCCGTGTAAGAAGTCACACATCAGGAAGAAGGGATGTGGCAGAAGTCCTGTCATCTCCCACCATAACTTCTCCTAAGGAAAACCTCTGGTGTTCAGCTCTTCCCAGTGTCTGTTCAACAGCAGAAAAGCAGGAGGTTTCCTGGATATGCCTGAGATGGGATTGCACAAACAGACCAGAAAACGCTCCCAGGACAAATGAACACCCACCAAGAGGCTGTAAAAGAACTCGTGCACGAAGAGCCCCAGGGCACAGATCAGCAGGTACAGCAGGTGATAGAGGAACTCCACATCCATGATCATGGCCTTGTATCCTCGCGTGAAGGTTCCACAGTTACCCACAAAGCTCATCAGGAAAATGATTTTGTTACAAACCTAAGGAGAGATGAACCATAAATTAGTTACAATGTGTAGTTTTCCAGGGAAAACAGGCTGTTTTTCCAAGCTGGAGATAACTTGGCATCTTGCTGGGCAGCCCCTTCCAATGCCTGACCACACTTTCCAGGAAGAAATTCCTCCTGAACTCCAACCTGAGCCTCCCCTGGCACAGCTGAGGCCGTTCCCTCCCATCCTGACCCTGTGCCCTGGGAGCAGAGTCGTACCCCCTCTGGCTGCCCCCTCCTGTCAGGGACTTGTGCAGAGCCAGAAGGGCCCCCCTGAGCCTCCCCTTCCCCAGGCTGAGCCCCCTCAGCTGCTCCTCATCAGACTCACAATGCATCTTTTAGTGAATCTGCCACAACCCCATAAATATCGAGACAGTTTGGGTGAATAACCACGTCTTTAGGTCACAGACACTTCTTCCCATTTCTGTCTGGGGTGGGAGCTGTTCCTGTAGTGAGCTAACCCTAAGAGCTCTGTCTGGAGCCTGGGGAACCAGCATGACATGAACAACAGCAAAGCACTTCTGCGAGGAAGAGCCCAGAGAGGGAATTACTCCTCCCACCAGTCCCAGCACGATGTCCCAGGCTATTTTTGCCTGTCTTCAGGCACAGGTGAGGAACCCTTACATAAGATGCCAGAGAACGTCAGGAAAGCCCACTCGGCTCTTACGTTGAATGCTCCCAGCAGAAACAAAGTGGGCTGTAACCCCACGGAGAAGATCAGGCGCAGGATGGTGGAGGCGATCAGGGCTCGGATGCCGTGCGGCTTGGGAAGGGCGATGACGATGGCCAGGGAGATCAGCATGGCTGTCCACAGCAAGCCAGACAGGTGGGGCTCCAGGGTGCCTGGGGGAGAGGAAAACCAGGCCCATTTCAATCCTCTGCACAAGCTAACTCACCAGATAAACGCCATTTGTTGCGTCTTTGGTGGAGCATCGCCCAGCCCCGCGGTCCATCCCTGACTGCAAAGCTGCAAGTGAACATCTGAGCCCAGTGGCTTCAGCAGATTTTAATTACAAACTTGTTACTAAATCATTATGCAAATGCTGAGTACTGCAGGATTCCTCATTTTCGTGTTCATGGCTTGCACACCTGGATGCTGAGAGCCCTCAGCAGAGGTGCTCTGCAGAGGCAGGGCCTGGGCAGGTGGGGACACTCCTGTGCTCCGCCGGGCCCGGAGCCTTGGCAGAGCCTCCTGAGGTGCTTTTGGTCAGACCCTCACACCAGTTTTTGTCGTCTCTTGCTATTTCTGCTTCTGTTTAGACTGTCCCATGAGACTGGCTGCTTACATAACAGCAAGCCCGTGCAGCTAAAAATACACTTCCCTGAAAGAGCCATGAAAAAGATTCAGCCGAAAATACCATTTACCCTGGGTTTATGCAGAATATGAGACACCTCTTTCTTAAAGCTGACATGAAAATTTTGGTCTTCAAGCAACTGGTCCCTCAACAGACAAAAAGGCCAGATCCCCCAAATTTCACAGCCCTTTTGCAAGCACATTCTCAGAGAACTTGTGGTTCACTGGCAAGATCCTCACTCAGGGCTTTTTCCTCCTGCTCCCAAATTCAGGCAGCTTAGGAAATATTACTCTCATCTGACTACCACGAGCAGCCATTTAATCTTGTTCCAAATCACTGCAGATTAATAAAGACAGCAGAGGATGGATGGAAATTAAAAGTTAATAAGCATGAAGCTGAACAGCTGTTTTGGCTGCCTGGGGGGAGTTTGGGATCCTGGAGCAGAGCAGCCACCGGAGCTGTCGCAGCACAAGGGCAGAGCTGGGAATGCAGTGGGAACAAGGAACAGCATAGACAGGGGCCAGGGAAAATGTGCACCAGCTTGTTTAGGCATGACTTATCTAAGTAAGATATATTTGGGATATATTTGCTTCCATGAGTTGCAGCACTTCCCAGCAGGCCTGGAGAAACACCTCCGGTGTTCCCTGGAACACCCACCCAGGCCCAGCCCAGAAGCCCAGGCTGCCCAGCAGCACGAGGAGGGCAATGCCAGGACCCAGTGGCACCCAGGCAATGTCACCTGCAGGACAGAGCCTGGGGCACGGGCTCCTCTCTCCTTCCCAGGGATGGAGAGAGGCTGGGAGCAGTGCCCTTGTCCTGGCACACAGAGCCAAGGGCTGGTCACTCATCCACGGCCTGCACCCAGCCTGGCCCCAAAGCCTTGCTGGGAGCACGGGGAGTCACTGCACAGCCACGGGCAGGAGGAATGTGCAACCAGGAGGAAGCTCTCCCTGTCTCTGGAATTCTCACCATTCCAGTACCAAATTCCAGGCATCCAGTTTTGTTTCTGCTCCTCAAGTCAGAAGTTTTACAGCTTCTGCTACTGTCAGATGCTCATCAGCTGCTCAGTTCACCGTGTCTGAGCAATTCAAGACACTGACAACTTCCCCCAAACAGTCTGTTTGGAAGAGTCTTTTTTTTTTTAAGCTAAATATAAGATACACATGTATTTATTTATTTTACTTTTCAGATTCTAACTAGGAGAGGAAGAGATTTTATCAAAATGTTACCTGATAAAGAATTTCAAATATGTAGGGTAGGGTGTCTTCAAAATGCCAAACAACCCCCCCCAGTCTTGCAGTTTGTAATCTCAGGGAACTCATTTAACCAGCAGCTTTCCTGGCAGCCACGAATACAGAGCTTTTAACTTGGGATCTTTGAAATCAGAGACAGAAATTCAGTTGCTCTTTGGGCTTGCGAGAACCTTCCAGCCAGGATCTGAGTTGGCCCCACTCAGCAGACACTGGGTGTGACATGGAGGAACAGCAGCTGCAACCACAGCCTGACGCTGGAAGGTAAAACTGTTCTCTTCCCCCTCTCAGGAACACTGGAATTTGGTTTAAAATATCCTTCTGACAGGCTTTTTCAGGATACAAACCCCCTAAACACAAGGAAAAAGCTCCTACCTAGACATTCCCCTTTTACCAGTCTGCAAGTGATGCACATGACATCCACAAGAGTATTCCTGCAGATTTCCCAATTCCTGCTGACAGGGCTCCAGCCCTTGCCCTGCCCTGGGGCACAGCTCCTGGGAGAGGCTGGATCCAAGGAGAGCAGCTGGATCTCGTCAGTGCTTCCTGAGCTGGCTCGGGGAGCCACCAGTGTCACACAGACACAGGGTGGGATCACTGGGAGCTTCCCTGGGACCTGTCACAGGGAGCTGGTGCAATCCCACACGTGTTGTCCCAGCCTTTGTGTGAGAAAGGCTGGCAAAGCCCTGCTGCTGATGGCAGGAGAGCTCAGAGCCAGGGGACAGGGCTGGCACGCTGCCCCTGCTCCCTGTGAGAATCCTCTGCTCCCCTTGCTCCTGGGAATCCTGGGAATGGGCTCTTCTCCCACAGCCTCCACGGATTTCTACTGGCACAAGGCAGGTCACGTCCCCCCCTGCCAAGACAGGATAATGTCACCCACCCCCAGCACTTAGAGGCTTCCTGGAGCACCAGGAAAACCTTGTGGAAAATGTCATTAATAAACTGCAAGCTCAAGGAAAACAACACATTTAACATTTTGCCTATTTTTAGTTCAATACTTAATTACAGAACTTTAAACCTAAGTAGAACAGTCAAGTAATTAAAGGTGGATGTTTGTCTTGGGTAGTTTTTTCCCCTAGGGAAAAAGCATGGCTCTCCATTTTCCCTAAAAATGCCTCAAGAACGAGTAAGAGAGCAGCACAATTTCAATCAAGGCAGTTAAAAAAGCAAAAAATTCTATTCTCTACCCCCGCTGATGTGAACAGCAACGCACAGGCACGAGTGGGGAGGGCAGAACTGGGCTCATTAATACCTTGTTTGCTCACACATTTTGGTACATTAAATACTGGTACCTCCTCGTATGCCTTTGAATGGGTAGAAGAATGCCACGAGCAGGTTCATGAGGACAGCCAGGTTAAAGGAAATGCTGCTCCAGAAGGACATGTTCCGAGCACACCAGTACAGGAAAGGCTGAGCTGCAAAAGAGAAGAATATTTCTTTTTAATAGATTGTTTAATAAAAATAAGAGGTCTATTAAAAAAAAAATCTCCACCAAAACATAAGTTTATTTTCAGTTTGCCCAAAAGCACAGCATCAAAAGTAATAACATTCATGGCTTATTCTGAAGTTTATTTAATGATTCTTCATCTTGGGGGCACTTCAAGTTTTGTAGATGGTGTTTCAAGGCAAAGGATTCCTGGTTCAAACATGGTTTAGCAGCAGCAAGACAACAAGTTGAGTGACTGCAGAGCTCAGGCACTGCAGGCTTCCCCTGAGAACATACTTTGTACTCAGAGTCACACCAAGAACAATTTGGAGAAGGAAAATGAGCAGTGAGGTTCAGCCCCATCCCTCTGTGTTCTGCTGCTGCCAGGAGCTCACCTGCACAAGGCACTGCCACCTGCAAACTTCTTTTCTGCTGGTAACAGCCCAAAACAGCCCCGGAATGATCGGGGGGTGAAGCTCACTGGCCTTCCCTCTGCCCTGGGGACAAAGGACTCAGCACATCTGCACAGAGCTCAGTGTACAGTCCAACAGCACATTTAAATTCTTAATGCTACACAGAAATACTGCTCAAAAAGACTCCTAATTGTAATAACCCCTGCAGCTACAACCAAGGGGCAGAAAGCAGAAAGATTCCTGTTCTGAAGTGGTTGTGAACCTTAAGTCGACAAGGAAGCCAAGAAGCTGCCTGGCAGTAATTCCCTCTGCATACAGGAAAAATCCCCCTGATTTTAGCTCCTGCAGGCTTATTGCACAGCAAATTGTGTGCTCCTGAAATCCAGAGTGGTGGAAAAAATCTATTAAAAATGTTCTCAAAGAAGGGAAAGAACTGTTTTGCCCTGGTGGAAGGAGACAGCGTGTTTAGACATCAGAGAGCAAAGAAAAAGCTCACAGTGAAATTTAGAAACAAGCTGAAAATGCAGACTTGGGGCCGCAGGGTCATTTAGTGGATGCAGCAGTTCTGAGCCTTGCAGTAGCCACCACCTGTCCCCAGCAATCCCCTCCTCTAACACCCCCAGGAAAAATGGGGTAAAGGATTCCACCACGTCTCCTTGTACTGAGCTGAACTGCACGAGAAGAGCAAAGGTATTGAGCAGCTGAATGCAAAGGGGCAAAACCACAACCCAAAGAGGGCCAGAGTATCAGCTTCAGGGCACCCCATTAGCCAGGCACTTGTTAAGCCTCCCCCAAACATGTGATGCAGCAAAGTTTTCAATATACAGTACTTTGATTTCCACATTACTTTTGTTCTCAATTGCTCTAAGTGCAAGAATTTGTAAGCAGGTTGAACTAATTTATATGAAATCTTATATGAAGTGTCATTATAAAGGTCCAGGTTTAACTGTAAACCTTCCTTTGGGGATGGTCACTGGCTCTCTCCCTGTGCAGTGTTTCTGCCTGGCTTTGGCAGCTCATTTCCATTTTTAGTTAACAACTGGGAGACTTCTGGTGCTCAGATTATGGGCCAGCACCATGAGCTGAAGGGGGAGGTACACAGGTCTTTTATAGAGACTTTTTAAAAAAGCTTTTTTGAGGTTGGAATAAACTCTAAGTGGCATCACCTGAGCACTGCCAGAGGTCACACCTCCAACACAAACTCTACTGAAGATGTGAGAAACAATTGTATGAATGTAGAAAATCACTGAGAGGCCAGACCAGACCTGATTATTAGAGACAGAATAAATCATTCCAGTTTCTTAGAGAAAGAAAAAGAAGTATTCTCCAGTTCTGCAGGTGGCTCTTGGTTAATTTGTGGTCTGTCCTTAATGACGAATGTCCCCACAGCTTGTTTGGAGACAGCCTCAAAGACAAAGCGACTCAAACAGCAAAATCTAACAGAATATATGGATGCTGTTGAAGCTGCCCATTTGTTTAGGATGTCATACTCTCAAGATTTCTTGCAGAGCTCTCAGATTTTAGGAAGCAGTCCCACATCTGCTCTGAGGGGCTTCCAGACCAGCCCATGCTCTTGCAGTAAAAACTGGAGTGGAGCTGATGCAAGGGAGGGGAACAACAGTGGTACCAGATGGCAGGGGTTGACTTGAGCAGGAAGGACCTGCCTTATCTCACATTTCACGGGGTCACTGTTGGTCAATTCTAAGCACCCACCACTGCCCACTGAGCCTCAGCTGCAGCACTTGGCTTTAGCAAAAGAAGAACAAAAATATTAAGCAAATCAGCTAGAAGGTTTACTAGGGGATGTGGTGGCACTGTGTGAATTAAAATATCATTTGAAGGGATTTCCCAGCTGCCAGTGGGAACCTCGGAGGGAAAATCAGTGCTGAAAATGACTGCTTTCAGATATTTTAGCATCACAGGGATGGAAGGGACTTATCAACCTGTCAGCCAGTCTACTTGCCCAAAGAAGGATGAATTCTACTTTACCATTACTGGGAAATGCATTTTAACCTGTTCTTAAACACCTCCATTCCTGCAGATGCACTTAATCCATAGAATCATTAAGGTCGGAAAAGGCCTTTAGGATCATCAAGTCCACCCTTGATGCATTCCCAGCCTTTCTCCTCCCTGCATCCGGCACAGGGAGGGAGCACAGGCCACTGCTCTCGTCATCTGGGTCCTCTCCCCTTTCCCCCTCCCTCATTCTCATCCAAGCTACTCCTCCACACATTTGTTCCTTCCTGTTGGATCTCAAAAAGGACGACCTGTGCTCCCTCTTCTGCTCTCCCCATGACCCCTGCAGTGGGTCTGTACTGCCCCAGCCTGCAGCCTGCCTGTATCACAGCATCCTGCCATCGTGCAGAGGAGCAGCTCTCAAACAATGACTGAGGTTTCTGCCACGCTGGGGGCCCATCTGCTACCCAGGCAACGCTTCAAATCCCAAACCCCGACCTCGGCAGCAGCACCGACCCACCTCGCAGCTTCTTCTGCCAGTTCATCTCGTTGAAGAGGTCCTCTGACTTGAGGAAGAAGTCGTTGATCTTGCTGCCCTGCTCATCCCTCTCCGTGGTGTAGTAGATGCGCAGCTTGGACTCCTTGGTGAGGAACTCGCAGATGCTGGGCACGGGGAACACGATCTGCTCCATGGTGCGGTCCGACCTGACAATCTGCACAGCAGCCTCATGAGCTCTCCTCCTCTTGCAATGTTTCATTGCTTGGGTTTCTGCCTGTTTTGCTCCCCCTTTCAAATCAGCTACATGCAGACATGTTTCCCAAGAACGGTGACTCGACAAAGATTTCATTCAATTTACCTTTCAAAGCAGGTCTACAATTAGCTCCAAAACTGGTAATTTCTATGCTGTGGTCTTATCCTGGCTTAGCTGGGATTTCCAAGGGGCCCAGGGAATCCTGCACCAAAGCTGGGATGGATTTCAGAACAGCGTGGTCGCCCAATTCAAGAATGTTGGCAAATTTTAGCCACAGGCAAGTATGAGAAATGATAGTTATACTGGTAATGCTTATTGCTTATTTTGTGAAGTCATAGAATCATGGAATGCTTTGGGTTGGAAGAGCCTTTAAAGACCATCTCATCCCATCCCCTGCCATGGGCAGGGACATCTTCCACAATCCCAGGTGTCTCCAAGCCCCGTCCAATCTGGCCTTGGACACTTCCAGGGAGCCAGGGGCAGCCACAGCTTCTGTGGGAAATCTCTGTATTTGTGAACATTTTACTTTTACAAAGCTCTTAGATGGCACATGAGGCCAAACTGTCATCTGAATCCAGAAAGAGTGGCAAAAGCTATCACAAACTTTATGGATTCAGCAATAGCACCGGCCAAAATGTAACAGAAGTGAAGCCACACTTCCTCCTGCCAAGAGAGCTCTGCTCAGCTCCATCCCTGAGCCCACACATGACAGTTCAGGAATAGCTCCCCCCGCCACTGCCAGGGAATTAAATAAATAACTATATATATATCTATTCTGTACCAGAGGCAACAGTCCACACACAGGCAGGCAGTGCCATCCCAGTACCATGAATAATGCACCCGGGGCTCAGCCCCACTGGTTCTCTCCCAGGGCTCAGCCCCTCGGCTCCCGCAGCCTCCGGGTTCGCGGTACCTCGATCTGAGCCGTGTGCTTGGCGTAGAACTCCAGCGCCTCGTCCCCCTCCATCTGACCTCCCGGCTTCAGCATGTTCTGCAGCTCTTTGTTGTGACGAGCCAACTGAAATAAAGGAATGCACAGGGAGTGGGAGACACCAGATGTCTCTCTGTGATATTAAATTTCTGATTTTTGGCATAAAAAAAGAAATAGTACGCAGTCAGCTGCTAGGAAAGGGCAAAGTTGACAGAAGGCTTGTTCTGTTCCAACCAGACACCCTGCAGCTCTATTTTGGGAGCAAGTCAGAATGATTCAAATATGTATTTCTTTAATGCCAGTGTTGTATTCCCTTTTTCCCTGTCCTCTCCCACCCTTTGCCTGGCTTGGGAATCTTTCTGAACGTTCACATTTGGTCTGTCTTCTATGGCCATCCTAATGCAAAGGTGTGCTCATTCCCCAAGGATCCAGGCAGGGACAAAGAGAAAATCTGCATCAACTGAGCAGCAGATGCACAGAGCACTGCTCCAAAAATGCTGCTGGATGCTCCAAATTCATCCTGCATCACAGTGATGGTCTGTCTGCTCAGATGCTGAAGGAACAAGAAGTCCCTAATGCAGTGAGAGATGCAGCATCAATATATTAAGTAGATTTAAATATATTCTTCTCCCCTCTGTTTTTTTACTCTTCCAACACACCTTGTATCAATACAAGGGCCCTGCCTGGCTCCAGCAGAGAGAGAATGTGGCAAGGACTGAGATTTTTGATTACACTTTAATTGATCTGTGAGTAGAATTTCTTTGGAAGTATAAAGTAACCTTTGATACAGCTGAAAAATAATACACTGCTGCTCAGTGCTGCCAAGAATTGAGTCTCGTGTCTTCAGAAGCTTGGTCCACAGCCTGCTTGCTTCCCACTATAAAAGAAAATTCTCTGAATTTTCTTCTTTATACAGTTTTCGTTTCTGATTAAGGTTGGGATTTGCTCTGATAACAAGAGAATGTGCAGTGAGTTTGTCTCAGAGATGAGCCACGAAAACAGTTCCAGGGAAAGGCAGACTGGCTGTCCCAGGGTGTGACTCGTGGTGCTGCAGAAGCTGCAGGTGGAACTCTACCTGATGAGCCAGGATATAAATGTTGTGTCCCACGTTCCTCGGCGACGCTGCGACGTCTTCCCCGTTCTCTCCATCCTCAAACTCCACCTCTCCCTGCAGATAAGCCTTCTTGATCACTTCCACCTGGAGAAGGAGACAGAGGCAAGGAGAGGAGGCTCAGGCAAAGGGTGGAAGCTGCTGAGGTCACGGCCCCTCGGCACTCCCACAGCCGGGAATGGGAGCGGAGCAGGGATTTCAGAGGAAGGTCAGTGGGTTCCTCAACATCCAGGATAAACAGAGGCCCGAACTCAGCTTCAGCCCAGCTCACTGACACGACAAACTGAACTTCACGTTCCCCTCTGGTAACATATTCTGGGCCACCCTCTCCTCACCCGTGTCAGGTTCCAACCCCAACGCAGCACCAAGCACTGGGACAACCTGACAGGGCTTTGAATCTCCTGCTTGTGTTTTCACCAGTTAATGCATTACCCAGCCCCCAAACCCTGCTATGGTTTACTGGATAGCTCTTAGGGCACAATGAATTTTCATTTCTGTGTCTCCTGTGCAAATAACTTCCACACATGGACACCTGGTCTGGTGGGAGGTCTCTCTTCCACTGCAAGGGGTTGGAACAAGAGGAGACTTAAGGTCCCCTCCAGCCCAAACCATTCTACGATGATTCTGTGATTCCAAAGTGTCAGGATGATGCTCCTTCCCTGCCTTACCCAGGATGCTGAATGCCCCCTCCATACCTGGGGACTGGGCAGAACCATTCCCTGGGGATATTGCACTCATTCAACCAATCCCCTGAAAGGTCTTACAGCTGCCAGTGACCTCCTGCAGCACCTCTGGGTGGACATGGCCATCCCAGTCCCCCCAGTGCTGCTGTACCCAGCTTGAATGGAGTCCGGGGTGACCCAGGGGCTCACCAGCTCCTTGGGCCTCATGTTGTAGAGGATCCTCTCTGCGTTCTCACTGTCGTGCCTGCTTTCCATGATGGCCAAGAGCAGCTTGGAAGCATTGTTCTGAGGGGAGAAAAAACTATGGAATCACTGCTGGGAACCAAAAGTGAGGGTACACAGCTTGAGTGGCACCATTCTGCTGCCAGAAGGGCTTCAGAGAGCTGCGTCCCACAGCCATAAGCCACTGCAGGCAGATTGTGCCAGCCAGCCACAGCCTCACCTCTCCAAGCCCTCCCTCTTCTCTAATTATTGACCTAAACAACTTCACAGGATTTTTCACTGGTTTACTTCCCACATACCTACTTATTGAGAGACATCAAATTAACCCAAGTCACAGTTTAGATTTCTAAAGTGCTGCTGTTTCATGCTGGTGTTATTTTGTTTTGTCTTAAAGATCCTGCAGCATCACCACAAGCTCCGAGCTCCCAAATGGTGCAGCTCAGCTCTGCTGAAGATGCTGCTGATTAAATCAAGGGACAGCCAGGGCTGAAGACACAGACGTGCTTTGCTGCTTTTAGCCGAAATCACTCTGCAGTCTGCTCACGCCAAGAAACACAGGGAGGAAATGGGAAACTACCGCAAGGCACCAGACTACTTTAATACAAACAATTAAGATTAAAATCCATCATGCCTGACAATAAAACCCAATAAAAGTATTTAATTTTGAAGTATAATGCTAATTGAGTCTAAAAGCATTTTTTATTTACAATAATAAAAAACCCACATTACCCCTAATAATGGTGTGAGTCGGCAACGGAAAACAAGGAGACACTGCAGTGTCAGTCAGGGCAGTAAGTCAGAAAGGAAATATTTCTCAAGCATAGGCTGAAGCAAGAGGGCTCTGGGACTGCTGTTGCTAGAAGGGAACCTGCTCCTGTATTTTGAAACCAGCAGCAGGGCTCATTATTTCAGCATTAGTATGAACTGCCCTAAAGAACTGTTGATGATTTAACATCAACCGATTAAACAACAGCAATAAAGTATTAGGAAAGTAGTTGCAACACGAGAAATTTCACTTCTACTGTACATATAAAAAGCTCAGCAACAAGAGAAAAGTTTTCATCAGTTTTAAATCTTTTACAGGAAATTATTTCAGGATTCCTCAGCATATCTTGACTGCCTGCAGCCCCATCTGAGAAGTGGTGGCTCCATGTCATCATTTAAAGGATGAAACACCTGTGACAAACAATCTCTGGGCACTGCCTCTAGCTCGCTGATGTGTATAATTTTTTGGCACTTATGAATATTGGGATATAATAAACACCCACATAACTCCAACAATACAATTCTGTTTCATCTCCCTGCTAACGTGCCTCGCACAAAACATTCACTTGCCTTCAGTTCCAACACGAGGTCCATCCTCTTCTTTCCCAGAGGGTTGATGTCATTGAGAATTAATGCTGTGATGATGTCAATGCCATTGGACTCGTGAGTAGCAATGCAGTTCTGTCCAAAGAAAATTCATCAGACTTCACTGATTGCCTGCACAGCAAACACAGCCCGGGCCGGTGACCCCGCCAGAACAGCGGAGTCCCCTCTGTCATCGCCTCGAGATGGATAACTGGACAGAGAGCTCCAGGCAGTGGAGCCACAAAAGATTAAGGCATTTTGTTTCGAGCTTTTCCTCTCCTTAGCCATGGTCCTATTGGAGCCCCCGGCCTCAGGAAGCACAAAGAACCACAGCTGATAAATGAAGCATTTCCATGCCAAAGTGCCCAGGCTGGACACACAGCTACGGAAGAACAGTGTTTTACTGAGATTAGGGAGAGTTCTCCTTATTATGAATGTGCCAATCAACACCTACTTCAGCCCTGTCTACACAAAGAATGGGAATTTCCTATCCTTCTGCCTACCCTTTAACCCTGCTTTTGGAATGGTCTGTAACTAACATGTACAAGCAGCAGCTTGCTGGATTCAAAATCCAGGGAGAGCCCTGCTCTGTCATCGAGCTCCACACCTAAAACACCTAAAGGTTTTTATTCCACCTGTTCCAGGTAGCAGAGGGACACTGTCAGTTATCCCTGACAAGCACAGCCTCACATGTTCTGTCACAGAGACACAATTTCATCTGACCACTGGTCACCCCTACTCTGCATCCTTTAGCTTTGCTGAAAATTCCTTTGGAGCGCACAGAGAAAAGGCACTTCCAAGGATGGATATTCTGGAAGACTTTTTGAAAAGCCACATTCCAGTCTTTCTGAACAGTATTATGGTTCAAGGAATATGGAAATTGAGAAAATAGGCAGAAACTGGCACAGGTTGCCCAGAGAAGCTGTGGCTGACCCATCCCCAGAAGTGTCCAAGGCCAGGCTGGACAGGGCTTGGAGCAACCTGGGATAGTGGGAGGTGTCCCTGTCCATGGCAGGGGGTGGAATAGGATAATATTTAAGGTCTCTCCCCAGCCAAACCATTCTGGGATTGTATGAAGTACAGAAATTCCCCACTCTTCCTGTCAATCTAAGGAAACAAATCTTAGCAAAGCAGAAACACTTGTACTGCTTTGAGTGCTTCAACTCCTCAGAGGGGGCCCTGAGAAAGACAAGTTGATTATTAGGAGTTTATAAAGGAAAAAATCCCCAAACTTGCAGGGCATGTGAAGTGGGCAGTGTTATAAGAGAACACCAGTTTAGCAGACAGAGCCAAGCCCAGCAGAGCTGGGGCACAGGGAGAAAGGGGGATGCATTTCACAGCTCTGGATGTGTTACCTGGTTCTCGTGGCAGGGCCCCTGACAGTACTCAGTCAAACTTTCCAGCGTCTGGTTGATCAGTGCCACGTTCTTCTCATTTATATACAGACCCAGAAGCCCAAGTCCCCCTGTTGTGCTCCCACAGATACAGTCCAGGAACTGCAGGGTCTCACACACCAGGTTGTAGTTTGTCTTGTTGTTCTGGCAGCGTAGGAAATTCTGTGAGGAGAGAGTGAAAGCCGTGAGAGAAGGGAAAAACCCATACAAAATGCTGTCTGGTTGATAGCATTTATTAAGTTCATCCATCCCCAATTGCACTGCATGGTGGATTGCTCTGGTTTCACTGTACAAGCAGTTTAAGCCTCTTTCCAGGGCTTATTTGCAACGTGCTGCTCTCCTGAGCAGCTTGTTGGCTTCACGTTGTACAGAGGCCAAGCAGCAATAAACAGAGTGCATCCCATAAACACAGAGATCCATTAGAGCCTGAAACCCCACACGGAACAGGCACTCCAGAAAGCTCTCCGGAGCCGGGGAGCTTCATTCCACCTGCTCCACTTCACTGCCAGCCATCACTCAAGGCTCCCTCCTCCCCAGACCTCTCTCCAAAAGAGAAGCAGCAATTCCCTGGCTGTGGCCTCACAGCAGCTCCACCTGCACAAGAGGCACCTGAGTGCACACTTTGAAGGAAGGTGCCTTGAAATGCAGTTCTCTTCCCATGTAATTACTGTAATTCCTGCTTGAAGCTGCTGATTAGGAGCAGCTCCTCTAATGAAATGCCAGATTTATTGGTGTGGATTTAACAGCTTTCTGCTCTCCTGTATTCCAAATGAAAAAAAGCACCAAACCCAACCAAAGCTAAAGGACAATTAAAGAAAACCAATTTCCCAGTGACTTGGATGCTGTTTGTCAGTGCATTCCCAGCAGTGCTGCAAAGATTGACAGCCACTACCGCTTTCTTCTCCTTGAAGTTTCAGCAGGAAAACTCTTATCTAGCTTAATTCTAGCAGGTAACACCACTTCCAGGGTGAAAAACCCCTCAGAGGAACAGGAAACATGGGACTTTGGAACCAGCAGGATCTTTCCTGCCAGCCCAGAGAGCAGCACTGGTCCCTGGCTGTCTCTGGTGCCTGAGTCAGACTAATGAGTCTTTTAAGGCAAACAGAGGGAGAAATTACGGATTCAATGGAAGGCAAAGCTAAAAAAGGAAAATGCTGTCTATGAATGCAGACTAAAGGTGACAGTGATTCAGCACATTTCAGCTGATTGCTCATTTAGTATCCTGACTTCTGATTAACTTGTCAGAATGTTAAAAGGTTGATGCTACAGAAATTGGAGCTCGTGCCTTCCCTCTAGGAAAAAGAAGCAAAAATAAAGGATAATACCAAAAGTGAGCAAGTAAAATGCTCCCTGGCTGCAGCACAGCATTTATTCTGATTACAGCCAGGCTTGTACCTTAGCTGCTTGATCCACAGCCAGTAAGGAGAGAGGAGGAATGCGGCACAAGGGGCAGGAGGACTTTGTTAGGCTAAAACAAGGGAAAGGAAGAAATTGTAGAAAACAAACTCCTGCTGCACTGTGAGAAACTGCCCCAGGGAGTGTCTGCTGCTGTCTCAGCCAGTACAGAGTGAACTCTTCGTTTTCAGTCATCCAGAGCATCTCGCAGGCTACAGAGTGGGAACACAACTCTTCAGTACGGAGTGTGCCATCCCACTGCTTCCCGTGGGAATGACCCCAGGGTACGGACCATCTGAAAGGCCCTGCATCCAGCATGAGGAGCCACATGCAGACTGGGCTAGAACATGTGAAAAGTATTCATCCACCCGTTCATCCCAGTCCTTGCATTTATTTGAAGAAGTTGTTGCCCCATGGAGGGATCTGGAGGGAACAGCATCCACCGTGCGCTGTATCTGGGAAGGGAAGGACTGACTGATGCAGAGGGCACAGCACTGCAGCTGCCTGAGCATCCCACAGACTTCACTAAACACATCAGCTCCTCCAGCAGGACTTGCAGTTCCCTGTGTTTGCACACAGCTGCCAACAGCCTGGAAAGGCTTGGAGTGCCCAGCCCACACCTGTACCAGGCAGGTGACCCCAACTCACTCCTCATTCAAACAAAACATGCAATTCTGGGACACAGTTTCCAGGAGGATTCTTCCTTATTCCTTCAGGCACGAGTCCTCTGGCACTATTGTAGGGAGCTCAGTTTTGTGTACCAGCTGCAGACACTAAGATTTTGGAGGATCAGACACTCCTGCATCCCCTTTGGGGCTGAGGGAGAAGGACAAACCTCAAGGCAGGCAGGCAGCAAGAGGATTACATTTGAGAAACTGTTCCACCTTTTTTTTTATTGTTGTTAAAAAGAATAAAATCCCTTTTTCTCCCAGAGCTGACTACAACTACCTGCTGTTTGGGAAATCTGATTGTTCAGGATGGGGAAGAGCTTGAGCCAAGTCTTTGCACTGGCTGGAATTCAGCTGCGCTCCTATAGCTGCGGGTGCCTCGCCAAAGGCAGCAGCGGATCCTGTGCGTGTGGTTTGGAATTCTGCCACGGGAACCGCCGGCCTGCGCGGCTCCACATCGCCAGCGGCAGGAGAATCCTCTGACAAAACACACATCAAAGAGCTCCTTTTGTGAAAAACGAGAGGAACGCTGATGCACACAACCTGGGCACTGAGAGATGCTCCCGGAAGGTGGGGCTGGGAGCGCGGGGACATCTCCGTGCGGCCGTGACCCCGCGTGTGGCCGTGACCCCGCACGCGGCCGGCAGCGGGGCATTCCCGCTCGGAGGGAGCCATTTGGCAGCTCTGCAGAGCTCTCACGCAGGGCCCCACTGCTGCCGGCCAGGAACAATGTGCAATCAAGGCAATTATTCCTCTTTATGAGGGCATTTAGCACACTTGTACAGCGTCTCACCAGCTCCTCCACTCCAGGCCGGCAGCAGCGGCTGCGCTGAACAAAAATCATCTGGATTGCAGCCCCTTTGTGAGGGGGGACCTGCTCTCCCATGGAGGCACATGCTGGGTGATAGCCATGCACAGGTGCCGGGCTCCCTGGAATGGTACAGACACATCCCAGGACAGCACAGGCCAGCTGAGGCTACCAGGACCTTTGGACACTGCTGACTCCAACCACGGGGCACCTGCAGCAGAGCCTGGCCCCATCCTCTCCACATCCCCCATCAGGTGTTCACACACACATGAGATATCCCGAGCCTTTTCCTCTCCAGCCTGACCTCTCCCTGTCTCTCCTTGCCCATCAGATGCTTCAGTCTCTTGGTCATCTCCAAGACTCCCTGCTGGATTCAGGAGTCCAGGACCAGAGCCAGCATTCCACAAGGAGCATGGAGCATCCTGCTTGTTTAAGTGCATGCCCTGCTTGTTTAGATGTTTCCCATCCCAATTCTCCACCAAGGGAATTCTCCCTTGCTCCAGACCTCACCACTGCTCTCGAGGACACAGGGCTGGTGAAGGCCAGTCTTACCAGTAAAGAGCAAGGTGAGGATGGCACTGAGCTCCCCGACCTTCTCCATGTCCCTTGTCACCAGGGTCTCTGCCATTCCACAGCAGACTCACCTCTCCCTATCTCTTCTTGCTGTGGATATAATCTAGAAACTCTCTTGTTGCCCTTCATGTCCTTCAGCAGATTCAACTCCAGCTGAGGCTTTCCTGACACCATCACCATATATTCAACTCTAGGCATGTGAGCAGATCCATGAAAAACCAGGAGAACCACTGGGAAGTTAAGCATATGCTTGAAGGCTGCTGCAACCAAAGTCCCAATGACCTCTTCATTTTCCTACGTGATTTTTTTTCCTCTCCCTCCCCTCTCAAAAGCAGATCAGTAAATTCACAGCACAACACTTGCTTGCTTTCAACACATACTTTTTAAAGTCCACAAGAAGTGTTGATCCCACCACCTTTTCTGTACATTTCAAACACCACTGGATAACTGAACTTCTTTGTATCAGTCCAGCCAGGTATAAGCACTCCTTTTTTGGATTAACTTCAAGGCTAAAAAGAATAATTGGTCACATAATCCCTTTAAAAAGGCACAGGATTAGGGAGAGTGATGTGGCAGCAGTGAATGCTGAGGCAATCCGAGCACACCTGCCCGGAACCAGGCGCTACCTGCAAATCCCGGTTGTGGTTTTCACAGAGCAGCTGCAGGAAGCGGAGGATGGGCTGCATGATGGAGATGACAGCGCTCATCTCCAGGTCATCTTTGCTCTTGTCTGCTGCAGCCTGGGCTCCCTCTCCTGCTGAGTAATGTTCCTCGGGATCAGCCTCCCTCCGGTAGGTGTTGTACGCCTTCCGCGTGGCTGCGGAAGCCTCCAGCAGCTGATCCCGGACCTCCTCCGTGATCTGGGTCATGGGCTCCCTCACTGCAACACACAAGGACACATCTTCCTCAGGGAAGCTGAATAAAGAGGGCCAGAAAGTCTGTTCACACGCTCCCAGTGCAGCTTCACCCGCAGGCCCAGCTGTTGAGCAGCAGCTCCTTGGTGAGTACGTTTAGTGTGAGTGAGGGTCTCGTGTCACACTCTGCACCTTGAATGCCAACCACAGCAGAGTTATAAACTCAGGGATTAACTGGTTAGGGCACACACATCTAGCACTAGCAGGAGTTACGGTAAAAGGACCTGCTCTACAAGAAAATTAGGAGTTCTCATCGTTAGAGAAGGCACTGACCACAACCCACAGCCCAGGGTCGCTACTATGGATCAGGTGGGGGCAGTTTGTCACGAGACAAGGCAGCAGAGTCTCAGCTCAGAAAGACTTTCCATGATTTCAATAGCACAACCTCACAAATGGATGAAGAGGGGGTGAAGCTCTCAAAATCCTGAGCCAGGGCACCACTGATCTCTGAACTTTGCTCTGTGGGATCAGAGATCAGAGCATTATTGCATCAATTGAAACGAGTTCAAAACACACTTTACTCCCTTGTCACTTCAGAAAGGGAATAACTGGGGATTACCTCTTTTCCTGTTGGGTACATCTCTGTCTGAGTCTTCATCTTTCTTTTTGTTTCCCAAGTCACTGGTGTTGACTGTGACAGTTGCCTTGATTTCTTGCTGTGCCACTTTCATGCGATCATAAAAAACCTTAAAGAACTTCTCAGACTTCTTATCTTCTGTCAGTCGGCAGAAGAAGGAATGCTACAAGAGAAAAGGAACAGGATCTGTAGCTCCATACACAGGTCTGCACCCAGACTATCCCACCTTTCTGCACTGTGTGGCATCCTGGAGGAATGGGAGGTTCAGTAGTTGCCAGTAAACTCAAACTCAGAGCAATGGCAACTTGCAGTTTATTGTAAGGAAGCTCCAGTGTCTCAGCTTTGTTAAATCCCTCATTAACAACTTCAAATACATATTTAAAAGTAAGTGAGGGCAGTAAATCATGCCAGGCTGATACATTTGGGCAGAACACCTCACTCTCAACAAGGGAGTTAAGGTAAGTACCATGAATTAAGGTAAGGAGAATGGACTTTCCTATAATTTGATTCTCATTTCAGAAACAAAAGGGTATGAGCAAAATACAGAGGATGAAGAACTGTCCTGCCTCCCCACCCTCAAATCCAAGGGACTGTGACTCATAACATGCAACAGCCAATGTTAATCACAGTCCAAAAATGTACAAACAGGGCGATGCCGTGAGGGACATCTCGTGCTGAGTTTCCACTGCCCTGCCTGCAGCAGGCTGCTGAAAACCCCTTTTAGTTCCCCCTCTAAAATATCTTTAAGTGACAGAAAAACTCAAAGCATTGACTACTTCTAAGAAGGTTTATTACTCTTCTTCTGCACATATGTGCACGGAGACAGAAAGTTCTTCCTAAAATCGAGGAGAATACAAATCATGTACAGGTCAAAAAGGAGCCAACACAGTGAGTGATCAGACAACTCTTGATGAAACCAATATGCTGTTACATAAATCAGGACCAGAGCTTAAACACGACTGAAGGATGAACTTGTAAGTGGGTCACCTTATGCAGAGCATTATGAAATTAGTTAGCATTCTGCAGCGGCTCGCCATCCAACAGCTTTACATGATGAATAGGAATGAAGCCTGATTTATTGAAAAAACAAATTAAAATGGGAATAGCAATATATCCTGCCCGCTTCGCTGCGGAGCACACGGGGCCGTGGCTGGTGCTGCCTTTGATCACTCCCCAGCAGCTGCAGTGAGAACACACGGAGTGACTTTGAACGCTCCCAGAGCTGTGTCTTTGATTACAGGCAGAGGAGGAGTGTGGCTATTTAAAGAACGTGGTCAATATTCACAAGATATCCCTCCCACCACTGCAATACCTCCTACCTGCCCTGAGCAGCTCAGGTAAACTCTGAAGAGACTGTTCTTACTTCCAGTGATTATCAGAGAGGAGGGAAAGGAGAAGAACCCAGGACAGACATCCCATATGCACAAAGCCAGTCACACCAGTACCCCCCTCTGACACCCATTCAGAGAGTGCAGTGAAACAGAGGTGCCAGAGCACTGCAGGACCTGCCCTCTGCCCAAACAGTGCTGGGCCTGTGATGTGCCACAGGGTGGTCTGGGTGCCCAATTAACTCAATATTATGGGTACAATTATTCTCCAATCCAAGATTTTGTATCAAGAATTTGAATGTTTTCTAATAACGTTTCCTCATGGTTAACTGAAAGAGGGTTGATTTAGATTAAATATATTGAAGGAATCCTTCTCTGTGAGGGTGGGGAGGCCCTGGCACAGGGTGCCCAGAGCAGCTGTGGCTGCCCCTGGATCCCGGGAAGTGTCCAAGGCCAGGCTGGACGGGGCTTGGAGCACCCTGGGATAGTGGGAGGTGTCCCTGCACATGGCAGGGGTGGGACTGGATGGGCTTTAAGGTCCCTACCACATTCTGGGATTCTATGATACTACAAAATACACCCAAATAAAAATATCCTTTGCCTGAATAACAGTTTATTTATCCAGATGGATTTTTTTTTCATTCTAAACTGAATTTTTTTGGCCTGACCAGACTTGGGAGACAGAACACCCTCAAACTACAATCAGAACCAAGAGATGCATTAACAGGTTTCCCTGAGCTGCTGACCAGTAACCAAACCCCTCAATAACTGGGTGGTTTAGGCAGCCAAGCCTAAGCTAAGTCTGTTACTTGGTGGCTACAAGACAGAGAAGAGTTTGCATCTAAGGTGCACTTTGGAAATTTTAGTCCACCGGGATTACAAATAATAGTAATAATAGTAATAGTAGTAATAATAGTAATAATAACAACAATAACAATAATAATATTTTACAGATAGACCAGCATAAACCACAGGCTCTAGAAAGGCCAACCCCTTTCTGAAGAATCCCACGATTTGCTTGTCAGGCAGCAATGGCCATGACCTGGCTGTCACCCGGCTGTCACATCTCCAGAGCCCAGACATCCCTGTGATGAAACTGTGGTGAAGGAAAAGCTTTTTTTTTTTTTCTAATGAACTACACTAAAGAAATACCTTTTATGAGAGTAATTACTACTTGCTGACAGACTTGATTTTTGTCATCTTTTCAAGCTTCTTAACTGACTTTCCACTGCGCTTCAGAGAAAAAAACCCCAAATGAAAGGAGCATTTCCAGTAAAGCTTTTTCTGCGTGCTGTGCATACACTCAAGGGGTGTCACCAAATGATTGTTTCAGTTTAGGTCAGGATGCCTAACACCTTCACACATATGAATCAACCACATGCCAGCTACCAAAGATACTGTATTTTAAGAGGTGTGATCTTGCAAGTGGCGCTTGAGCAGGTAACGGGTGGTGATAATTATGACAGAAATCCTAAAATTTTATTTACAGATATAGCCTCAAAGCAAAAAAGTGGAGAAATCTCCCTTTTTAAAATGGAAATCGAGTGGCCATTTTAGAGCACCGTCTGCTGGGGTCCTGCCTTGTGAACAGACACCATGGAACCACCACAGGCACGGCTGCTGAAAGAGCAAGTGAGGAGGAACAGCCAACCTCCACACTCCTGCAGGATTTGAGGAGCAGAGCTTTAAACGTAGCCCTGACACTGCAGCACCTGGCACCTGCCATCCCCGAGGATCCAGTCACCGCCACACTGGGGTTGGGAGCTCCTAAAAACCTACTGCAGGGCAGGGAGCTGTGACCCATAACAAACCAGGAGGGATGGGGCTGTGTCTGCCTGTCCCAGAATGGAAAAGCTGCCTGGGAGGTAAGTGGAAGTACAGCTCCATCTGGTACTGGAGACACGGGCACTGAAGGCCAGAGAGGGATTTGTGACAAGGGGTGGAGGGACAGGACAAGGGGAGTGGCTTCCCACTGACAGAGTGCAGGATTAGATGGGATTTTCGGGAATAAATTTTTCTCTGTGAGGGTGGTGAGACCCTGGGACAGCTTTCCCAGAGAAGCTGTGGCTGCCCCATCCTTGGAAGTGTCCGAGGCCAGGATGGATGGGGCTTGGAGCACCTGGGATAGGGGAAGGTGTCCCTTCCAACCCAAATCATCCCAGGATTCTTACAGAGTTCTGAACTCATGCAAGATGAAACTGCATTTCATTTCAACCGTGTGTTGCTAATGACTGCTAAGTCACTGCCACTGGACAGGAGCCACGGCAGGGACACAACAGCACGTGAGGCTTGCCCCATGAACTCAGGCTCAGCAGACAGCTTTACAAATCCACACAGCTCAGGGAAGCCCAGCAGATCTCCAGAGCACAGCAACAACCCAGGCAAATGAACCGCAGCCGCTCTGAGGCGACAACATCCGAGATAGCGGGGTGGTAATTAATGACACAGCCACAGAATGAAACCCAAACCCACCCCCCGAGACATGCACGAGTGTCTGACAGGACAGCCACACCCACTGGGAGCAAGGACATCACCACAGAGTTCTCCATCACTTCTAGAGATGGAGCACCACCACCTGCGCACACTCATTGTTTCAAGGGCATGGAAGGAGAACCCAGCACGGGCATCACGACTGCAAAGCAGCCACACCACTGCTCCTCCTGACATCCAAATTAGAGCACCGCAGAGTAGACCAACTAATCCCACCAGGTACCAGGAAACCTGTGGAACAGCTTCTCCTTCCTCCTCCTCTCCATCACCCGGCTCTGCTCCCGAAGAATTCCCACCAGAAGCCTCATGCACAGCAGGACAGCCCCCTAACACCTCTGCCCCTCCAGTGTAACCCCTCTGGGCCAAAGGAGGTCAGTGGGTAAAGACCAGCATCACCTACGACTTTGTGTCCCTGGCCCACACAAAACACGTGGCAGGAGAAAAGCTGCAAACCAAGAGATGGATTTCACTGGAAAAGCAACCAAAGGCCAAGTTTCAATTGCAGCACACTGACCAGCTGCAGCCTGGCCCACCCTGGAGCACCAGCAGCCCCTCGATCTCCCTCATCAACTCAGCCCATGTTTAATTTGTGTTTTTGAGAAAAACATCCTGTCTTTCTTGAGAGTGTCAGAGATGATGAACTATGCCTGTCTATGGTCTATTCCAGTGGTTAACAACTGTTAGAAACATGTGGTTAAGCTCATTTTTATGTCACTAACTTCCAGTCGCTGGTATCTTTTTAAGTTTGTGTCTCTTCTGTAGTTATTCTCAGGAACTTGGTCTCCTCTTCCCTTCTGACTATTTACATACTGTGTGGAATGTTTACCTAATGTTTCGTGCTAAACTGAAAATATCATTTTTGCTTGCTGGCTTTTTATTCAGCATTAATATGATTTTCTGTGGTGGGTATTTTTTGGCATGTTCTTAAATATTGCAAATCGTTAACAAGCTGGATTGTAGAACCATATTAAAAAAAAGAAATCAGCAAAGAACAGGCACATTTCTTGGCATTAGCATTTAATTCTAAGACCTTTGACATATATAATATAGATAATTTCTAATGATGAGTGGAAGAGAAGCTCAGCTAACTCCCCAGCAGTTCAGGGAAGCAGGACTGTGGAGGCAGGATAACCCCAGGGCAGGGACAAACGCTCCTTAATGTGTCTCTTGTACCAGCAGTCAGTAACAAATTGGATTTGAACCAGCAGAACTGACATCTGTCCTTTGGAGAGCGAAACCACAAAGCACAGCAGCCTGGTACCTTTGTGTCAGCTGCACAGGGGACAGACCCAGGTAACTAATCCACTGTAAAGGTACCTAATCCACAATAAATGTAATGATGAGTGAGTCCGTGCCTGGTGTAGGATTGTTAAATGGGAAAAACCAGGCACCAGCTGAAGGCAGCTGATTTCTAGCTCTAGCCTCTGAAAGCCTTGCCCAGTTTGGCCTATATGTGCTGTCCCCTTTACTGGGAGCACCTTTCCCTACCCTGTTCCCTGGATCTGTCCCGAAGTCCTGACTGTTTTGCCAGCCAAGAAAAGGAACAACAGTTGGATTGTTTCGCACGGAACAGCTTGACTTTCCAGCCCGGACTCTGGTTCCAGGCTGGGCTGCCTGACTGATCCTGGGAGAAACAGCACCAAACCCATCAGGAAGCCCTGGGTTTAAGCAGGCTCTGCCCAGCTGTGTTTGCTCCCCTCAGGGGATGGCCTGGCCTGAGGCACCCTTGGCTGCAGGACCCACTCTGAGGTTCCCCTCAGCCCCAGAGCTTGGAGTGTTCCTGGGGCCACTCCCTCCCAGAGCTGTTCCATCAGCCACCAAGCCCTGCCAGACCATCCCAACAGATCCCAAAGAATTCCCCAGGAAAACAGGCTCTCGATTACCCAGAAAGAAGGGAAGGCAAAGCCCCAGCAAACACCTCACCAGTTAAAGCACACTGCTGTCAGCTCCTTCCCCGTTTCTCTAATGCCAGCGAGCAGAAAACAGCCCGTGAACTTGGCGAGCCAAGGAGACTTCAGAGAGGAAAGTCCCTCCAGAAAGAGAAGAAAGCTCAGTGATCTGGCTTCAGCTCAGGACATTTTATTCCAACACTAGAGAGAAATTACTGCAGGGACCTCGGCTTGCTCGGGTTATCCGGCCAGGCTGCCAGCACGAACTAATGCAAAACTTGTGTGCTACTTCATCTGTGCAGGAAGAGTTTGCCACCCCCAGACTAGTTCTTAGAGCTGGACTACTTCAAAAAAGCCACATTTTAAGGGGAACTGCACTAACACAAGCACTGAATTAAGCACAAATGCCAACCCTCTACATTCTGCCTAAACATATTGCGAGGGCTTCCACTGAAGAAAATTCCAACCTAACTTTGCTTTCTGCCCCTCCTCATTTATTTATTTTAAATATCACTAATCCCTCTCTCTTGAAATCTCTCATACGTCCTGGCTCGCTGGAGATACATCACTTTGGGTGTGAGTGATGGATATCATTAGTCTTGCATAGCTTAAGGAAATGGCAGCTGAAATATTTCACACTGAACATACTTCACAGTTTGAAATAAACCCATAAGGAAAATCTGCCAGAACACCTCAATTGCCTGGGTTTTTTTGCAAACTGTAAAATAAACTTTGTCCTGAAAGCAGAAGGAGGACTTCCCAGCTCTATTTTCCACAAATGGGAGAAACTCTCCCTGCCATGGCCATCCACTCTCCATCCTGCACAGCTCTGCTCTGTTGGAGGTTCTGCCCAGCTTACAGGGGATGTTTTTTGGGGGTGATGAGTGTACAGAGCCTGACCTGTGGAAATGCTTGTCTGTCCCAGCCAGCTTTAAATGAGATCAGCACCAGAACTCCACCAGGAAGAGCCCTGGTATCCTACACGTTCTCCTACTGCAACACCCAAAATCTTGATGCAATTTAAAGTCACTCCACAGAGGAGAGCCAGGAACAAACCTCACAGAGCTACGGTTCCCTCACGCCCTTCCAGAGCCAGTACAAGCCCCTGGAAGCAGGAGGTGACATGGGGTGATCACCACACGGGGGGCACCACAGGTACCACCGCGCCCCTGGGGCCTGGGCTCACAGATGGCCTCAGGAGTTGGGAGACTCGGGGTCTGCCCTGCTGTCAGCAGGGAGCTGGTTTGGGTTCCTCCTGCATCCCTGTGGGAACACACAGTGCTGGGTCACTCGGCTCAGTCACGGCAGGAGCACGGATCCCATTCCCCAGGGCAGGAGCACGGATCCCATTCCCCAGGGCAGGAGCATGGATCCCATTTCCCAGAGAAGGAGCGCGGACC